>JBBPBX010004936.1:45857-74274 GCA_038048925.1 Garcialebias charrua
GTAATAATAAATGAAAAAAAAATATATAAAAAAAAAAATAACGATTTGGGGGCTTTTAGAATCGATTCGGAATCACCAGGACTAAGAATCTGGATTCTTTAAAAAATCAAATTTTCCCTGCACACCTAATTACATCCTCCCCATCTGTCATATTATCACTCACCACAGGATCTCTTTTCATTGTTATGCAGAGGACTTGCAGCTCTATATCAAAACAGGTTCTGCAGGTTCATCACTCTCCTCTCTCACCACCTGTCTTGAGGAGGTAAAAGCCTGGATGAATGCCAACTTTCTCCAATTAAGCACATTAAAAACAGAATCTATTTTGGCTGGTACCTCATATCAAACTGAACATTTATTGCTAGCATAATCTTTTCTGGCCAAAACATTCCCTTTTTTGATACAGTGACTAATCATGGTGTAAGAATTGATTCTCATCTTAAATTTGAATCACATATTAAAAACCTTTGTAATACTTCATTCTTTCATCTGAAAAACATCTCCAAACTCCGTCCATTACTCTCCTTTTACAATGCTGAAAAACGTGTCCACTTTTTCATCCCCTCAAGACTGCACTTCTGCAATGCAATTTTTGTATGGATTTCCATCCAAGCACATTCAAAAACTTCAATATGTACAGAAAATTGCAGCCAGGATTCTGATGAAGCAACGAAAACATGGTCACATCATCCCAATCCTTAAATCCCTCCACTGGCTTCCCATTTCACTCTGCACTGAATACAAGGTTTCCTTACTTACCCACCAATCCATTCACGGCAATGCTCCATACTACCTTAAAGAACTGCTCACTGCTCAGACATCAAAACAATCCCTCCACTCCACAAATTCCTATCAGCTCCACCCTCCCCATACAAAACTGTGCACCATGGGTGAAAGGGCCTTTTTCTCTGCTGCTCCTCATATGTGGAACACCATACCCAACCATCTAAGGATACCCCAGACTACAGAAAGTTTTAATAAAGGACTGAAGACCTTTTTATTTAAACAATTTTATAGTGTTTAAATTTATTTTTAACAATGCTATTATAGTTTTTCAGTTTTTTTTTTATCCATGTTTGAGCTCTAGCTGTTTTATATTGCAGCACGTTAAGACTGTAAAATGTAAAGTGCAGTACAAGCTGAATAAATTATTAATATTAAGTATAATGTAAATACAGCCCACATCTAACATAAATGATGTGCAAACAGACATTCAGTGAGATTCTAACAGGTAATATTCTGTTGACTTAGAGGTATAAACGCTAGTCTGTGGAAACCCTTAATAATAAAACCTGCTGCCTTAGCCTGCTGCAAAGGGACAATTAAAAAACTGCCTGTGTGCATGTGTTTGTTTGTATTAGAAAAACATATATAAACTCACTAAAACTTGACCAGTTTTTCAGATTTTCAGCCGACTTTGGGTTTGGTTGTAGTTGACAGACATACACTGAGGTCTAACAAAATGAGTGAGACCCATCAGTGTTTCCCCTACCATTATACAAGCAGGGCGCCCCGCTCTGTCAACAGAACCAAACGCCGTGCCTACCAAACTATACCTAGCCAGCACTGACATAGCGCTAAACTAGCGGCATGCAATACAGATGCGCTAGCTAAAAAGCTATAGCGGTAGCACTCCACTCACACTGAGCCATGTCCACCTCCGCTCGAAAACTGTTGGACAAACAGCGTGCAACACAAATGTGTCTCCGTCTCCACTGACGCCACCCATCAACAAAAAATCACGGAAGATATGAGCACCCTGCCAAGGCAAGCAAACTAGGGGAAACACTACCTAGGTTTAAATACTTTGCAATAAATGATCAAATTAACCTGGTCTGTTAGCAAAATGTCTCATAAACTAGTTACCATAATGTGATAAAACACCCAGAAATCAATCATATGATGTGCATCTTAGATATCTATAGACTGCCCAGATCAAATGGAAACATAAATTAGACTCAACCCAATTCAATATGGTCATCAAAGACAACTTGACTTTTGCAAACACAGAAATGGACAGTTTCAAAGACATTAAATAAGTATAAAGTTAGTGTGGTAGTAGATGAATCCCAACACATAGTGTGTTCGATAATCAATCAATCAATCAATCAATCAATCTTTATTTGTAGAGCCCTTTTCAGCAGCCAGAAGGTGCACAAAGTGCTGAACAATACAGAAATAAAACAAACAATCAAAAATAACAATAAAAAACAGCCAGTTAAAAATTAAAAACAATTAAGACCTAACAAGAATGTCAAAGAACTACTAGGTATTAAAAGCCTGCCTGAATAAAAAGGTTTTAAGATTAGATTTAAAAGACTCCATATGAGTGATGGAGCGCAAGTCCAGAGGTAGCTTATTCCAGAGACTGGGTGCAACGACAGAAAAGGCCCGGTCACCCCAACGTTTGTAGTTGGACTTTGGGATGGACAGGAGAAATGTATTAGATGATCTCAGTGTTCTCCTATATTCACGGACAGTTACAAGATCAGTCAAATACAGTGGGGCAAGACCATTGAGTGCTTTAAAAGTGAATAATAAAATTTTGAATTTAATTCTAAAATCAATTGGAAGCCAATGGAGAGAAAATAAAACAGGGGTAATGTGTTCACGTCTGGAGGTGTTGGTTAAAAGTCTAGCTGCAGCATTTTGGACCAATTGAAGGCGTCTAATGGAGGATTGGGAGATTCCCGCATACAGGGAATTACAGTAGTCAAGTCTTGAGGTGATAAAAGCATGAATGGCCTTTTCTAAATCAAAACGATTTAAAAAAGGTTTAACTTTGTATAAAAGACGTAATTGATAAAAACAGGCCTTGACTACAGACGCTATGTGTTTATCAAATTTTAAGTCCTTGTCAAATGTCACCCCCAAGTTTTTAACTGTTGGTCTGCATTTGGAAGTTAGAGCACCAAAGTTACAGGGAGCATCATCACCGAAGAAGATGCATTCTGTCTTTCCTTCGTTTAAAAACAAAAAATTACGGTGAAGCCACTGTTTAATGTCGTCAATACAATCAGAGTAGGGAGTGAGAAGATTACTGTTTTTGGGTTTCATTGGTAGATAAATTTGTACATAATCAGCATAGCAGTGAAAAGAAAAATTATGTCTGGCTATTACTGATCCAAGAGGCAGCATGTACAATATCAATAGGCATCAATAGCACAAGTATTTTATTCCAATCTTTGGCATACAAGTTTTACTTCCCTTTTTTACTTGTGTTTATTTAACAAAAGGCAGAGGTTTAGTGGTTAAATTAAAGGTATTGCGACATGATTTTGGAACTATGCATAAAGTGGCACAACATGTATACTGTATGTTGTATCATTCAACTAGGTTAGTTTTTACAAGCCAAATGATAAATCAATTAAATTTTGTTTTCAAAAGTGATTTTAAAATTGGCGCCGTGTTTCGTCACGGGACATCCGGGTACTTATGCATGCGACGTCCTGACATAGTGACAAGGAGTTCAGTCTGCAAGCTGCTATTAGCACGCAGTGTCATTGTCTTCAAGATCGCCTATTTTCTTTTGTATAACTTGAAAAATGCCGGTACGTTGTGTCGCATTTGGGTGTTCTAACATCGCCAGCTCTGTAGACGACTACGATCGGGTTCCAGCCCGTCATCCTCGGAACCTTGCTGATCTGAAATGTCGGACTCCCCCTCGCACCCTGAACGGTAAGACTCAAATAAATACAGCTGCAGACCAAAAGTAGAACCAGCTGTTTCTTGTTCATCATTCGAACATACTTGGGCTTCCCAAACTGAAGACAAATCGCTCAAATCTTCACTTAAATTGCTTATTTCCTCGGTTTCTATATTCTCTGCCATTGTTATTTACAATGTGCGTTCTTTACATTGCGTCAGAAAAATGTGTTGGCGTTTGACTGCGACGCACTGCAGAGTTACGTCATTAAAACTATTTTATTTAAAAATGCTTTTATATATTAATTATTCGAAGCAACTGTGTACAAACAATCAAAGCTGAGTAGCTCCTCTTTCTAAAATGTCTATGTTTTAGCATCATGTCACAACACCTTTAAAGCAAAAAGGCAGCTAAATGGGCAGCAACCAGTCTATTAGCTAAAGGTCTGTGACTTAAGGAACACAGTACAGTAAAAAGGAACAGGACTGTTAGGAAGACAAACCAAACAGAAAGCCTGTCTCCTGGCAGACTTAGGCGAGTGGGCCTGTCAGCCGTCATCGCGTGCCACTCTCCTCACTCGACACGGTGAAACTGAGGCAATGTACACTATAAAAAATTCACCAATGTTGTTTCTACTTGAAAAGGGAGCAGCGGAAAAGGGCAGGGGGTGGAGGAGAAATGTGCTGTCGTAGATTTATGGGAAGTCGCCCAAATGTTCTGGATGTCAGGTTTGCTTAAAGCCTCGGTACAAGGGTACGACAGGAGGAACAGCAGGGGGTGCATTAAATCTTCACACAAATGTACCCCTTACACTACATCAGTCTCCACAGCCAAAAAAAAAAAAGCTCTGCCAATTCGGCTGTATCCTCTAGAGCTTTTACCACGGGCGATGACTGCTTTAAAAAAGAAAAAGAAAAAAGAAGCTGTTTCATATTTTCACTGCAAATGTTTGATAGTCATGTCATCATGTCAAAACACTTACAGCTGCTACTGTCAATCAGAACGCACATTTGAACCCAACAACTTGTTCCTGTTTAAAGTGCTTTATAAATAAAATGGTATGGTATGGTATGGTAATTCATGACAACCTGGCTCCTTATGCCTTTCATTTATATCCCCACCAAAAAAAAAACGATTAGTTGCAAATACAGTATTAGAAATGTTGTGGAGAAGAAATGATAGAAAAACAGTTTATGCTAAGATTTTAAGAAATATTTCTCCTTAAAGCAAAGGTTTGGATTAACTGCACAAGTCTTAGGATATTATCCTAAATTGTAACTGAAGCCAGCCATAACCTTGCAACTCATTCACAAAGATACAAGTTTCATTTATATAAGGGTCAGGGGAAGAAGAAAAAAAACAGAAAATAAATACTCCTAATTAAGACATTACCAGAGTCATTTATTTCCTTTCTGTGCACAGACAGCTTTGTCTTTGCCTCCACAAATATGGTGTGGAGTGTGGTATGAAAACACACCATTAGCCGCTGTAGCTACAGTGTTAGGCTTGAAACCTAACACAATAACGCCCAGTCCCTTCGTATCATCGTGAAAAGGTCACATCTGACAGCAGACTTAATGTAGCACATTCTGTAACACATTCCTTTTTTTTTTCTGATCTGCCGTGCAGGTTTTGGCATCTCAAGAAGAAGAAATAATGACTGACAACTGAATGAAGACATGGATGCGGTGGTGATACCTGATTGCGTGAAGAATGAAAGTAGCATTTCTCTAGGTAATACCTCTTACCCACGACCTTGCATGCCAAAGAACATGCACAGATTGTAGCCTCTGAAAGTATATGTGCTGTGGAGGATTGTAAGCTACTACCACACCAAATTTAGCTCAGTGTCTGTAAAATTATTTCAGTAACAAGCATTTTTGTGTTGGCTACCATTTTGGGCATTTGTTAAACCCAATTAATCAAACCAGAAAATGGTAAATTATGGGAAATATAAGGTATGGGAATAGAGTAGAGAGAGTCCAGGCAGGATGGGAAAAAAGTTTCAGGAGTGATTTGTGACAAAACCGTGGTAGCAAAGATTGAAAGAAAAGTTAGCAAAACAGTTGACGAGACCATCTGTGTTGTATGGTCTGGAGACAGAGACGTGGACAAAACGATAAGAGAAAGAATTGGAAGTAGCAGAAATGAAGATGATGAGGTTCTCCTTAGGAGTGGCAAGGATGGATAATATTAGGTATGGGATCATCAGAGGTACAGCACATGTTGAACAACTGGGAGATAAAGTTAGGGAGGCCAGATTGAGATGGTTTGGACATGTCCAGAGGAGGGACAGTGGGTATATTGGTAGAAGGATGTTAGAAATACAGCTGCAAGGAAAAAGACAAAGAGAAGATACATGGATGCAGTTAGAGGACATGGAGGTGGTTGGAAGAGGAGGAGGCGGCCGAGACGAGCTGGTCTGAGAAGCTCAGTCCTCACCTCCTTCTACAGGTGTGCAGTGGAGAGCCTGTGCTCCAGCATCAACGTGTGGCATGGAGGCTGCACAGATGCAGGAAGAAAAGCTTTGCAGAGAGTGGTGAAGGCTGCACAGAAGTCTGATGGAGTCAGTCTCCCCACCATCACAGACATCTACACCTCCAGATGCAGGAAGAGGGACACCTGCATCATGAAGGACCCCACTCACCCAGCACACACACTTTTTGCCCCGCTCCCCTCAGGAAGGAGGTTGAGGAGCATTAAGTGTAGAATCACTAGACTGAGGAGCAGCTTCTACCCTGAGGCTGTTAGACTCATGAATCTCTAACCAGAATAATCACTGTGAGAAAAATCACATCATACTGCTGATTTGTTTCTTGCTGCTGTGTTCATTCGTGCTCATCTGCTCACACACACTCATGTTCATAATGCTGTTCGGCTTTTTTAATGCTATTAGTGCTTAGTGTATTTCTAGTTAACATTTTTCTTAGTTCATATCTTAGATCTTATTACTATTTTTTCTTTTGCATTATATACTTTTGCTGGATGTAACTGGGACCTTGTGTACACAATTCCGTTCCACCAAATGTACCACATGTGGTGCGAATGACAACGAAAGAACCTTGAATCCTTGAACTCATGCTTGACAAACATGCAAAAAGACTAATCTACTTGAACTTCAACGTGTTTTTTCTTGTCCTAACCCATCAACAAACCCCATTGGTTTAGGGACAAGCAATGAGGCATCATCTCTGTCTCCTGTCTACACAGATGCATTTAAAACTCTCCACTTTGGACAGTTTATGAAATATGGCTTTTCTCCTCAAAACCTGCATGTTTTGAGCTGTAATTGTAACAAATGAGTGGTGCACCATTTTTTTTTTAAAACATCCAGAGTAGTGTAGAAAATCAGTCATTCAGGAAATGGTAGTCTAACTGAATAAAGCAACACAAATTGAAAAAGCTCCACAAATGAGAAGAAAAACATAATCATGAACAACAAAAAAACGAAATTGGGGTAAATTGATTCATTTTGTTAAAATTGAAACTTGTCAATTTAAAGGTTCAAAACAGACAATTTCAAAGCTTTTTACTGCATTGCTGTTTTATTTTTTCCCCTTGTCTATAAATTGGGCTCGTTTCATCTCTTCTTGTTACACTAGTTCTGTTGTTACTTCATGGCTTGATGATCTCCACAATGCCCAGTTAAATGTGCTTTTGTGCAAGCTAATAGAGATCCAGAGAGCGTATGAAAAAATGGATTAATATAAGAATCTCAATTTGCATTTTCTTAGACTAAAAAACATTTTTTCTCATTAGGTAACAGACTTGATGTGCACGTAGTTTAGCTCAATTTCTGATTATCGTTTGATGCTGTTGGAAACTCAAGATTTTTTCCCCCCCTTTGGTACTTACTTTAGACACCAAAACAGACCCTATCAAAACCTATAAAAAGTTAATATTTTCTTTATATGTCCTGCAACTAAGTGCTACAACAGAAGTACAAATAAAATCATTCAGCTTTGGGTCCATACGTATTTCAGCTCTGTTTTTAATAAAAGGGGGGTACAGGAGTTTGTTTTATGATTCACATTCTATGAAGCGGCACAAAAGATAAGCTAAGCACATAGTGAAATCTAATCAGAACCTCAATGTGTTTTTTTTTTTCTTTGTCTATGGAAATGACTAGCTCCTTATCGGTAGAGGAGGTTATTTGTGCAGATTCTCGCTGTGGCTTAGTGAAGGGACTCAATCACTGCTGCCCAGCGATAGGCCTCACTTTCGTCCGCTCCCTTTTCTCATCTTTTTATCTGAAGGAGCGGAAATGAAAGGATGGTATCTGGAACTCTCCGCGTCTTCGGTTCAGGAGACAGAGAGTGACGAACATTTTCTTTTAGGCTTTGGCTGTCAGATAAAAAATAACTTGGTTTATAAATCTGTGCTCAGAGAAATATGCTGGCATATGTTAGGAACCCTAGATGAGAACTGGCTTGACAAAAAGGAGCGTATTATGAGGTCATTTGTGTTGCGGCAGCTCTAGTTATAACTCAGTGATAATCAAGCTTTTGAACATTTAGCTCAACTTGATCGAGGCGCAGTTTGGGAATGTGTTCAGTCAATATCTTTCAGCAGAAACACAGCAGTCATTGGAACCCATTGTAAAAGTTAAACAACTTTTGTTAATGTTTGTGTGCAGATCCACACAATTCACGACACCTTTAATTGAACGCATGTCCTGATTTATAATCTGTGTCCAGATTAGCTATGGTTTCACAAAAATACCCACAATTTGGGAAGCCCATTCAGATTAAAACAACAATAAAACATGACATGTTAAAAACCGCAATGATTTAGCCTAAGTACGTTAGCTTTTTGGAGAGTGAGTCAGAGTCAGAGTCAGAGAGTCTTTATTGTCATTTGCACCGCATGTGGTACATTTGATGAAAACGAGATTATGTACACAGGGTCCCAGTTACATTCAACAACAAATGCAAGAGAAAAAAAAGAAAAAGAACAGTAATAACATCTAGGATAACTAAGAAAAACATCAACTAGTAATACACTAAGCCCTAATGTAGTAGAAAAACATCATTATAAACAGCAGCACGAACATGAGTCTGTATGAGCAGATGGTCACAGATGAACACAGCAACAAGAAAAACAGATCAGCATCAGCATGATGTGATATTTTGCAGTGTTATTATTCTTAAACACTGCAAAATCACCTCACTGAGAGTGAGGTAATGATACATGTAATTGTACACATATATTTCAGCAGAGGTCTTCTGGTTTGGGGTGCATGCACACTGACTAAACACAACGTTGTCTTCACATCCTTTACAATGCAGACCTTTTGGGAACAAAACTAAATTTAATTCAGTTTCTCCCTGGAAACTCGTAGTGGAACTACCAGGTACATGTGGGCTTCTCGCATCAGTAAGCTACAGTGACAATGCTATCAGTGAAGAGCATCGTGGAGAGCTTCCTGTGCTCCAGCTTCAACGTGTGGCATGGAAGCTGCACAGCTGCAGAAAGAAATGGTTTGCAGAGAGTGGTGAAGGCTGCACAGAAGACTGTTGGAGTCAGTCTCCCCACCATCACAGACATTTACACCTCCAGATGCAAGAAGAGTGCCACCTGCATCGTGAAGGACCAAACTCACCTAGCACACACACTTTTTTGCCCCGCTCCCCTCAGGAAGGAGGTTGAGGAGCATTAAGTGTAGAACCACTAGACTGAGGAACAGCTTCTACCCTGAGGCTGTTAGACTCATGAATATCTAACCAGGATAATCACCATGAAGAATCACATCATGTTACTGCTGATCTGTTTCATGTTGCCGTGTTCATTCGTGCTCATCTGCTCACACAGACTTATGTTCGTGCTGCTGTTCGAAGTAATGTTTATGCTACTAGTGCTTAGTGTATTTTTAGTTGATGTTTTACTAAGTTCATATCTTAGATCTTATTACAATTTTTTTTTTTTACATTTTATTGTTGGATGTAACTGGGACCCTGTGTACTGTACATAATCTTGTTCCATTACATGTACCACATGTGGTGCAAATGACAATAAAGAATCTCTGACTCTGACTCTCTGATCAGGGGTAGGGTATTTCCACTAAATGAGTTTCAGTGACAGGCCAGGGCTGGTGCTAGATCTGGTTCATAATTTCTTCCTAAAAAATGGAGTTAGGAACTTTGGTTTTCTACAGCCTGTGAGCTGATTCTGAGTCAAGTCATTACATCACCTTTAACAGCTCTTCTGGTAAATAATACCGGTAGACCATTTATCTGTTGAACTTCTGTTTTACTAGAGGATAACCGAGAAGAAAAAACAAACAAAAAACTATCAGCAAATTAATAGGAGCCTATGATTTCAAAGATGTGGAAAACATGAACAGAACCGCATATTTGGATGTTAAAATGTAAATTGTGTGAGGTCTGTATTGATTTAAGGGTGGTAAAGTGCATAGTTGACCAGTACTTTTGCCTTCAGCAAAAGGGTCCTGGTTTCAACTTCTAGCCAATAGCACTTTATATGTGGCATCATATCCTTCCCTTTATTGAAAGGATTGTCTGTGGGTATGCCAGTTTCATCCCATAGTCCAAAACAATGCACATTAAGTTAATATGGGACTATAAATTGGCTCTTGGTAATAATAATAATAATAATAATAATAATAATAATAATAATGAATTCAATTTATAATGCACTTTTCATTAATAAAAATCTCAAAGTGCTACAATGTGTAACAAGGTAAAGGTAAAAAATAAAACAAGTGATAAAATCAAATAAAATCAATAATAATATCGACTAAGATCAAAGATAAAATCATGTAGATTTAGGCTTGCTTAAAAAATAAATAAAATAAAACAAGTGATAAAATCAAGTAAAATCAATAAAGATAACAGCTAAGATCAAAGATAAAATCATGTGGAGGCAGAATAGGCTTGCTTAAAAAGAAAAGTCTTAATGCCGCTTTTAAAGTCAACCAGTGACTGTGGAGCTCTCAGGTCGTCAGGGAGGGAGTTCCACAGGCGGGGGGCAGCCACACAGAATGCTCGGTCTCCCATGGTCCTCAATTTGGTCCGAGGAATATGAAGTAAATTACTGTTCTGTGATCGTAGAGACCGGGTGGATGAATATGGTGCAAGAATGTCCTTTAGATAGTCAGGTGAAGTTCCGTGCAAGCATTGATGGGTAATGAGAGCAGTTTTATATTGAATTCTGTAGGTGACAGGAAGCCAATGGAGGTTATGGAGAATGGGTGTAATATGATCAAATTTGCGAACTCTCAACAGAATCCTAGCTGCACTGTTTTGAATATATTGAAGCTTCTGAATGTTTTTGCCAGGGATACCAATAAACAGGGAGTTGCAGTAGTCGAGCCTGGAGGAGACAAAGGCATGGACGAGTTTCTCAGCATCAGAAAAAGTCAGAGATGGGCGAAGTCTGGAGATGTTTCGAAGATGGAAGAAGCAGGTTTTAAACAGATGCTTAATGTGATTTTCAAATGTGAGATGAGAGTCCATTTTTATTCCAAGATTTGTAACAGAGGTGGAGAGGGGGATGTCTTGACCAGAGAAGGAGATTGTTGTTAAAGTTGATGTTTGTACCTGGTGAGGGGTGCCAATCAATATGGCCTCGGTCTTGGAGCAGTTCAGTTGAAGAAAGTTTTGATTCATCCATGCCTTTATTTCCTCCAGGCAGGCAGAGAGAGCAGTGAGTGCAGTGAGAGCAGTGAGTGAAGATGGAGATAGGGATGATGATGATGCTCCAGTCCTGATGTAAAGTTGTGTGTCGTCGGCATAGCAGTGAAAGGAAATGTTGAACTGATTAATAATTTGACCCAAAGGCAGCATGTAAAGGGAAAACAGCAGGGGCCCCAGAACTGACCCCTGAGGTACACCACAGGAGACACCGACTGTCTGGGAAGTGGCATTGCCAAGACTGACACATTCCAGCCTATTGGAGAGGAAAGATCTGAACCAGTCCAGGACAGTGTCACAGAGACCGACCTCCACATGAAGACGGTGGAGGAGGATACTATGGTCCACAGTGTCGAAGGCTGCAGTGAGGTCAAGGAGGACAAGGATGGAGGGAGAACCAGTGTCAGCAGCCATGAGGACATCATTCGTTACTCTCAGCAATGCAGTCTCAGTACTGTGAGCTGCTCTGAATCCAGACTGGAACTTCTCATACAGAGAGTGTTGCTGTAGGTGTTCCTGCAGCTGAGCAGCAACTGCTTTCTCCAGCACTTTGGACAGAAATGGGAGGTGGGAAATTGGCCGGTAATTTGAAAAAATGTCGGGATCCAAATTAGATTTTTTCAGAAGAGGCCTAATGATGGCAGTTTTTAGAGGCAGTGGAACATGACCAGATTGTAGAGACTGATTTATTATTTGTGTGATTAATGGGCTAATTGCAGAGTGATTGGATTTTATGAGAGATGAGGGGAAGGGATCCAGGGTGCAGGATGAAGGATTCATTTTCTTGAGGATGGTCTCCACCTCACTCTGAACAACTTCATCAAAGCTGCTCAGGATCCCAGAAAGCAGACAGGTGTGTATGAATGGTTGTTTTGTAGTCCTATGATGGATGGGCAACCTGTTTAGGTTGCACCCCAATGACTGCTGAAGGGAAACACCAACTTCCTATAATCTGAACAGGTTAATCTTCGGGAGATCAGGTGGGCCTGAGGGCAGCCAGAAACAACCTGGACCGGGGCATCAGAAAGGCAAAGAAGCAGTATTCTGGGAAAATAGCTCACCGTTTCAAGGACAGCAGGGATACACGCAGTCTGTGGCAGGGTATACAGACCATCACAAACTACAAACCACCCCCACAGACCTGTGACAGCTCAGCCTCTGCGCTGAATGAACTGAATGAGTTCTTTGCTCGGTTCGAGGCAAGTAACGGCACACCAGCACATAAACTCCCCCCCTCTCCTGATGGCCAGGTGCTGACGCTGTCCTCAGACAGCGTAAGGCGATCATTCATCAAGATTAACGCCCGGAAGGCCTCTGGTCCTGACAACATACCTGGTCGCGTGCTGAAGGACTGTGCAGGGGAACTCGCAGCGGTCTTCACGGACGACTCATGAATATCTAACCAGGATAATCACCATGAAGAATCACATCATGTTACTGCTGATCTGTTTCATGTTGCCGTGTTCATTCGTGCTCATCTGCTCACACAGACTTATGTTCGTGCTGCTGTTCGAAGTAATGTTTATGCTACTAGTGCTTAGTGTATTTTTAGTTGATGTTTTACTAAGTTCATATCTTAGATCTTATTACAATTTTTTTTTTTTACATTTTATTGTTGGATGTAACTGGGACCCTGTGTACTGTACATAATCTTGTTCCATTACATGTACCACATGTGGTGCAAATGACAATAAAGAATCTCTGACTCTGACTCTCTGATCAGGGGTAGGGTATTTCCACTAAATGAGTTTCAGTGACAGGCCAGGGCTGGTGCTAGATCTGGTTCATAATTTCTTCCTAAAAAATGGAGTTAGGAACTTTGGTTTTCTACAGCCTGTGAGCTGATTCTGAGTCAAGTCATTACATCACCTTTAACAGCTCTTCTGGTAAATAATACCGGTAGACCATTTATCTGTTGAACTTCTGTTTTACTAGAGGATAACCGAGAAGAAAAAACAAACAAAAAACTATCAGCAAATTAATAGGAGCCTATGATTTCAAAGATGTGGAAAACATGAACAGAACCGCATATTTGGATGTTAAAATGTAAATTGTGTGAGGTCTGTATTGATTTAAGGGTGGTAAAGTGCATAGTTGACCAGTACTTTTGCCTTCAGCAAAAGGGTCCTGGTTTCAACTTCTAGCCAATAGCACTTTATATGTGGCATCATATCCTTCCCTTTATTGAAAGGATTGTCTGTGGGTATGCCAGTTTCATCCCATAGTCCAAAACAATGCACATTAAGTTAATATGGGACTATAAATTGGCTCTTGGTAATAATAATAATAATAATAATAATAATAATAATAATAATGAATTCAATTTATAATGCACTTTTCATTAATAAAAATCTCAAAGTGCTACAATGTGTAACAAGGTAAAGGTAAAAAATAAAACAAGTGATAAAATCAAATAAAATCAATAATAATATCGACTAAGATCAAAGATAAAATCATGTAGATTTAGGCTTGCTTAAAAAATAAATAAAATAAAACAAGTGATAAAATCAAGTAAAATCAATAAAGATAACAGCTAAGATCAAAGATAAAATCATGTGGAGGCAGAATAGGCTTGCTTAAAAAGAAAAGTCTTAATGCCGCTTTTAAAGTCAACCAGTGACTGTGGAGCTCTCAGGTCGTCAGGGAGGGAGTTCCACAGGCGGGGGGCAGCCACACAGAATGCTCGGTCTCCCATGGTCCTCAATTTGGTCCGAGGAATATGAAGTAAATTACTGTTCTGTGATCGTAGAGACCGGGTGGATGAATATGGTGCAAGAATGTCCTTTAGATAGTCAGGTGAAGTTCCGTGCAAGCATTGATGGGTAATGAGAGCAGTTTTATATTGAATTCTGTAGGTGACAGGAAGCCAATGGAGGTTATGGAGAATGGGTGTAATATGATCAAATTTGCGAACTCTCAACAGAATCCTAGCTGCACTGTTTTGAATATATTGAAGCTTCTGAATGTTTTTGCCAGGGATACCAATAAACAGGGAGTTGCAGTAGTCGAGCCTGGAGGAGACAAAGGCATGGACGAGTTTCTCAGCATCAGAAAAAGTCAGAGATGGGCGAAGTCTGGAGATGTTTCGAAGATGGAAGAAGCAGGTTTTAAACAGATGCTTAATGTGATTTTCAAATGTGAGATGAGAGTCCATTTTTATTCCAAGATTTGTAACAGAGGTGGAGAGGGGGATGTCTTGACCAGAGAAGGAGATTGTTGTTAAAGTTGATGTTTGTACCTGGTGAGGGGTGCCGATCAATATGGCCTCGGTCTTGGAGCAGTTCAGTTGAAGAAAGTTTTGATTCATCCATGCCTTTATTTCCTCCAGGCAGGCAGAGAGAGCAGTGAGTGCAGTGAGAGCAGTGAGTGAAGATGGAGATAGGGATGATGATGATGCTCCAGTCCTGATGTAAAGTTGTGTGTCGTCGGCATAGCAGTGAAAGGAAATGTTGAACTGATTAATAATTTGACCCAAAGGCAGCATGTAAAGGGAAAACAGCAGGGGCCCCAGAACTGACCCCTGAGGTACACCACAGGAGACACCGACTGTCTGGGAAGTGGCATTGCCAAGACTGACACATTCCAGCCTATTGGAGAGGAAAGATCTGAACCAGTCCAGGACAGTGTCACAGAGACCGACCTCCACATGAAGACGGTGGAGGAGGATACTATGGTCCACAGTGTCGAAGGCTGCAGTGAGGTCAAGGAGGACAAGGATGGAGGGAGAACCAGTGTCAGCAGCCATGAGGACATCATTCGTTACTCTCAGCAATGCAGTCTCAGTACTGTGAGCTGCTCTGAATCCAGACTGGAACTTCTCATACAGAGAGTGTTGCTGTAGGTGTTCCTGCAGCTGAGCAGCAACTGCTTTCTCCAGCACTTTGGACAGAAATGGGAGGTGGGAAATTGGCCGGTAATTTGAAAAAATGTCGGGATCCAAATTAGATTTTTTCAGAAGAGGCCTAATGATGGCAGTTTTTAGAGGCAGTGGAACATGACCAGATTGTAGAGACTGATTTATTATTTGTGTGATTAATGGGCTAATTGCAGAGTGATTGGATTTTATGAGAGATGAGGGGAAGGGATCCAGGGTGCAGGATGAAGGATTCATTTTCTTGAGGATGGTCTCCACCTCACTCTGAACAACTTCATCAAAGCTGCTCAGGATCCCAGAAAGCAGACAGGTGTGTATGAATGGTTGTTTTGTAGTCCTATGATGGATGGGCAACCTGTTTAGGTTGCACCCCAATGACTGCTGAAGGGAAACACCAACTTCCTATAATCTGAACAGGTTAATCTTCGGGAGATCAGGTGGGCCTGAGGGCAGCCAGAAACAACCTGGACCGGGGCATCAGAAAGGCAAAGAAGCAGTATTCTGGGAAAATAGCTCACCGTTTCAAGGACAGCAGGGATACACGCAGTCTGTGGCAGGGTATACAGACCATCACAAACTACAAACCACCCCCACAGACCTGTGACAGCTCAGCCTCTGCGCTGAATGAACTGAATGAGTTCTTTGCTCGGTTCGAGGCAAGTAACGGCACACCAGCACATAAACTCCCCCCCTCTCCTGATGGCCAGGTGCTGACGCTGTCCTCAGACAGCGTAAGGCGATCATTCATCAAGATTAACGCCCGGAAGGCCTCTGGTCCTGACAACATACCTGGTCGCGTGCTGAAGGACTGTGCAGGGGAACTCGCAGCGGTCTTCACGGACGACTCATGAATATCTAACCAGGATAATCACCATGAAGAATCACATCATGTTACTGCTGATCTGTTTCATGTTGCCGTGTTCATTCGTGCTCATCTGCTCACACAGACTTATGTTCGTGCTGCTGTTCGAAGTAATGTTTATGCTACTAGTGCTTAGTGTATTTTTAGTTGATGTTTTACTAAGTTCATATCTTAGATCTTATTACAATTTTTTTTTTTTACATTTTATTGTTGGATGTAACTGGGACCCTGTGTACTGTACATAATCTTGTTCCATTACATGTACCACATGTGGTGCAAATGACAATAAAGAATCTCTGACTCTGACTCTCTGATCAGGGGTAGGGTATTTCCACTAAATGAGTTTCAGTGACAGGCCAGGGCTGGTGCTAGATCTGGTTCATAATTTCTTCCTAAAAAATGGAGTTAGGAACTTTGGTTTTCTACAGCCTGTGAGCTGATTCTGAGTCAAGTCATTACATCACCTTTAACAGCTCTTCTGGTAAATAATACCGGTAGACCATTTATCTGTTGAACTTCTGTTTTACTAGAGGATAACCGAGAAGAAAAAACAAACAAAAAACTATCAGCAAATTAATAGGAGCCTATGATTTCAAAGATGTGGAAAACATGAACAGAACCGCATATTTGGATGTTAAAATGTAAATTGTGTGAGGTCTGTATTGATTTAAGGGTGGTAAAGTGCATAGTTGACCAGTACTTTTGCCTTCAGCAAAAGGGTCCTGGTTTCAACTTCTAGCCAATAGCACTTTATATGTGGCATCATATCCTTCCCTTTATTGAAAGGATTGTCTGTGGGTATGCCAGTTTCATCCCATAGTCCAAAACAATGCACATTAAGTTAATATGGGACTATAAATTGGCTCTTGGTAATAATAATAATAATAATAATAATAATAATAATAATAATGAATTCAATTTATAATGCACTTTTCATTAATAAAAATCTCAAAGTGCTACAATGTGTAACAAGGTAAAGGTAAAAAATAAAACAAGTGATAAAATCAAATAAAATCAATAATAATATCGACTAAGATCAAAGATAAAATCATGTAGATTTAGGCTTGCTTAAAAAATAAATAAAATAAAACAAGTGATAAAATCAAGTAAAATCAATAAAGATAACAGCTAAGATCAAAGATAAAATCATGTGGAGGCAGAATAGGCTTGCTTAAAAAGAAAAGTCTTAATGCCGCTTTTAAAGTCAACCAGTGACTGTGGAGCTCTCAGGTCGTCAGGGAGGGAGTTCCACAGGCGGGGGGCAGCCACACAGAATGCTCGGTCTCCCATGGTCCTCAATTTGGTCCGAGGAATATGAAGTAAATTACTGTTCTGTGATCGTAGAGACCGGGTGGATGAATATGGTGCAAGAATGTCCTTTAGATAGTCAGGTGAAGTTCCGTGCAAGCATTGATGGGTAATGAGAGCAGTTTTATATTGAATTCTGTAGGTGACAGGAAGCCAATGGAGGTTATGGAGAATGGGTGTAATATGATCAAATTTGCGAACTCTCAACAGAATCCTAGCTGCACTGTTTTGAATATATTGAAGCTTCTGAATGTTTTTGCCAGGGATACCAATAAACAGGGAGTTGCAGTAGTCGAGCCTGGAGGAGACAAAGGCATGGACGAGTTTCTCAGCATCAGAAAAAGTCAGAGATGGGCGAAGTCTGGAGATGTTTCGAAGATGGAAGAAGCAGGTTTTAAACAGATGCTTAATGTGATTTTCAAATGTGAGATGAGAGTCCATTTTTATTCCAAGATTTGTAACAGAGGTGGAGAGGGGGATGTCTTGACCAGAGAAGGAGATTGTTGTTAAAGTTGATGTTTGTACCTGGTGAGGGGTGCCGATCAATATGGCCTCGGTCTTGGAGCAGTTCAGTTGAAGAAAGTTTTGATTCATCCATGCCTTTATTTCCTCCAGGCAGGCAGAGAGAGCAGTGAGTGCAGTGAGAGCAGTGAGTGAAGATGGAGATAGGGATGATGATGATGCTCCAGTCCTGATGTAAAGTTGTGTGTCGTCGGCATAGCAGTGAAAGGAAATGTTGAACTGATTAATAATTTGACCCAAAGGCAGCATGTAAAGGGAAAACAGCAGGGGCCCCAGAACTGACCCCTGAGGTACACCACAGGAGACACCGACTGTCTGGGAAGTGGCATTGCCAAGACTGACACATTCCAGCCTATTGGAGAGGAAAGATCTGAACCAGTCCAGGACAGTGTCACAGAGACCGACCTCCACATGAAGACGGTGGAGGAGGATACTATGGTCCACAGTGTCGAAGGCTGCAGTGAGGTCAAGGAGGACAAGGATGGAGGGAGAACCAGTGTCAGCAGCCATGAGGACATCATTCGTTACTCTCAGCAATGCAGTCTCAGTACTGTGAGCTGCTCTGAATCCAGACTGGAACTTCTCATACAGAGAGTGTTGCTGTAGGTGTTCCTGCAGCTGAGCAGCAACTGCTTTCTCCAGCACTTTGGACAGAAATGGGAGGTGGGAAATTGGCCGGTAATTTGAAAAAATGTCGGGATCCAAATTAGATTTTTTCAGAAGAGGCCTAATGATGGCAGTTTTTAGAGGCAGTGGAACATGACCAGATTGTAGAGACTGATTTATTATTTGTGTGATTAATGGGCTAATTGCAGAGTGATTGGATTTTATGAGAGATGAGGGGAAGGGATCCAGGGTGCAGGATGAAGGATTCATTTTCTTGAGGATGGTCTCCACCTCACTCTGAACAACTTCATCAAAGCTGCTCAGGATCCCAGAAAGCAGACAGGTGTGTATGAATGGTTGTTTTGTAGTCCTATGATGGATGGGCAACCTGTTTAGGTTGCACCCCAATGACTGCTGAAGGGAAACACCAACTTCCTATAATCTGAACAGGTTAATCTTCGGGAGATCAGGTGGGCCTGAGGGCAGCCAGAAACAACCTGGACCGGGGCATCAGAAAGGCAAAGAAGCAGTATTCTGGGAAAATAGCTCACCGTTTCAAGGACAGCAGGGATACACGCAGTCTGTGGCAGGGTATACAGACCATCACAAACTACAAACCACCCCCACAGACCTGTGACAGCTCAGCCTCTGCGCTGAATGAACTGAATGAGTTCTTTGCTCGGTTCGAGGCAAGTAACGGCACACCAGCACATAAACTCCCCCCCTCTCCTGATGGCCAGGTGCTGACGCTGTCCTCAGACAGCGTAAGGCGATCATTCATCAAGATTAACGCCCGGAAGGCCTCTGGTCCTGACAACATACCTGGTCGCTGTGCTGAAGGACTGTGCAGGGGAACTCGCAGCGGTCTTCACGGACATCTTTAACATCTCACTGAGCCAGGCCATCGTCCCCACCTGTTTCAAAGCCACCACCATCATCCCTGTCCCAAAGAAGGCAACGCCCGCATGCCTCAATGACTATCGCCCAGTAGCACTCACCCCCATCCTGATGAAGTGCTTTGAACGGCTAGTCATGAAAAGCATCACATCTGTCCTCCCTGACTCCCTGGATCCCTTCCAATTTGCATACCGACCTAATCGCTCAACCGACGATGCCATCTCCTCTGCCCTTCACACAGCTCTCACACATCTGGACACGAAGGACTCCTATGTTAGAATGTTGTTCATCGACTTCAGCTCGGCATTTAACACCATCATCCCCCAACAGCTCATCCTTAAACTGGACAGTCTGGGGCTGAACACCTCAATGTGTAACTGGCTGCTAGACTTCCTGACCGGGAGACCACAGACAGTGCGGGTCGGGAGTAACACATCTAGCACCATCACATTGAACACAGGGGCCCCACAAGGATGTGTGCTGAGCCCCCTTCTATTCACCCTGCTAACACACGACTGCACACCATCGTACAGCTCCAACCACTTCATCAAGTTTGCGGACGACACAACAGTGGTGGGTCTCATCAGCAACAACGATGAGACGGACTACAGGAACGAGGTGAGCCGCCTGGCCTTGTGGTGCGGACACAACAATCTCACTCTCAACGTGGAGAAGACAAAGGAGATTGTTGTGGACTTCAGGAAGAAGGATGCCCAACATGCCCCTCTGACCATCAACAGCACCGCAGTGGAGAGAGTAGACAGCACCAAGTTCCTGGGAGTGCACGTCTCAAAGGACCTGTCCTGGAGCAGGAACACTGCAGCACTGGCAAAGAAGGCTCACCAGCGTCTCTACTTTCTCCGCAAGCTGAAAAGGGCTGGAGCTTCAACCCCCATCATGAGCACCTTCTACAGAGGTGCCATAGAAAGTGTCCTGACCAGCTGCATCACTGTGTGGTTTGGTGCATGTACTGCATCCTGCCGCAAGAGCCTCCAGCGCATTGTGAGAGCAGCTGAGAAGATCGTGGGCACCTCCTTGCCCTCACTGCAGGACTTACACAGCAAACGCCTCACTCGGAAAGCCCACCGCATGGCAGGTGATCCCACACACCCACTACACAGCTGCTTCAGACTACTGCCATCAGGGAGGAGACTGAGGAGTCTCCAGGCTCGAACCAGCAGACTGAGAGACAGCTCTGTTCATCAGGCAGTCAGAATGCTAAACACTCTGCCTGCTCTGCCCCCCCTCCCATTTGAACTGCCTTAACACTAAAACTTTCTCACACATTATCACTCAACACAAAGTTTTTCACTAAACTCTCGGTCATGTGCTCATACAGTTTGCACTACTTCTCATACTTGCACTAATGTCTGTATTACATCACTGCCTATAATCATAATACTGTTTACATTCTCTGTTTACATTTATTAATACTGTTTACTTTTATTACTACTGCTTACATGTAATTACTACTGTTTACATTTATTTACACTACTCTAATATCTACACCACTGCTGGTACATATACAGTGTGCTCTGAACGGTCTTATTTAGGGATGCCCAATGTGCCTTACTGCATATGCCACTTTTTGCCTCTATAACAACATCAACTACTACCTCATACATATACTGTGTACATTGACTCATACGCTGCTTTGCCACTTTGCAAATGTCAATGCTAGAAACCTTTAGTTTATTTTAGTTATACTTTTTATACTCTTTTTTTTTTGTGCTAGTATGCAAAAACTCAGGACAGTATTATGTTCATTAAATGTTTAATGTTTTAGTTTTAGAGTTGGTGTGGATTTTCATGCTCTTGCACCGCTATGAAAAAAAAAAAAAAAAACTCAGGACAATGTTAGTTTTACTATTTTATGCTTATGTCTATTATTATATGTTTCAGTGTTTCAATGTTTAGATGTTTACTGTTGCACCGAGGGACTGAGAGAAACGCAATTTCGGTCCTGTGTATGTCCTGTACAGTACATATTGCAGATCTGACAATAAAGTTGACTTTGACTTTGACTTTGACTTAATAACCAGTCATGGTTATGGACAAACCAACCCCAAAGTCCCATGACTCAGCTTCCTCTACTGAAGACATACCAGTAAGATTGGCAAGGTCCGAGAAGTATTCCTTCCATCTCCCGACGACATCAATGGTTGAGGTCAATCGCGTCCCACCTTTACTGAACACTGTGTCAGTAAAGCTCTGCCTTCCCCTCCTCAGCTGCCTGATGGCTTGCCAGAATCTCCTCAGAACCAATCGAGATTCTCTATCCAAGGTCTCACCCAACTCTTCCCATATCCGAGCTTTTGCCTCAGCAAGAGTCGGGGCTGCGGACTGGTTGGCCCTCCGGTATTCCTGAGCTGCCTCTGCAGTTCCACCAGCCAAAAAGGCTTGATAAGGTGCCTTCTTAAGATTTTCAGCCTCCTTAACTTGGTGTGTCCAACACCAAGTTTGAGAATGGCTACTGTGAGAAGTACCAACAACCTTGTGGCCACAGCTAAAGGCAGCCACTTTAACAGTTGAGGCAAGGAACATGGCCCACTCAGACTCAATGTCCCTTGCCTCAGCTGGGATAGAATAGAATAGATCTTTATTGGCATATTTGCACCAAGGTACAAAGTTTTGCAATTGGCGCGTGCACCATCCGAAGAGGGACGTACGCACGGAAGCTGCAGCAGTATAAAACCACGCCACCAACAATCAGATATGGAAAAAGGAACATACAGTCGGATAATCTTGGTATTCAAAAAAATAATCTATCACATTTTGTCTTAGGACACTCTATGATAAAGTCGAAAAAACTCTACCAGCTTCAGCACGGATAAAGACAAGACATGTTGCATTAGATGGCAAGCAGGGAGATAGTCCGTGAGTAATCATTTCAGATAAGCACAGTCTGTAGATGGCCTCAGCTCGGCTCCATCTGAATGCACACAGAGACCTCTGGGGGGAGGGGGGGCAGCGAGTTCTCAACAGCTTTCGACTCCAGGAGAAGTTTGCAGTCAGCCTCTTTCCAAGGTTGCTCAGAGTCCCGATTAGATAAGTTGCTTTATTTATTTTTAGGCCAGGCTACAGTGTACTTTTGACTGCAGCCTTGAAGTCCAGGTGCTGTCTGGGTCCAAATCGCCGAATCATGTGAGGTTCCGAGCTACAAATCCCAATCTGTGCCCTGATGGAGGTCGGACGGCTGTAAACGAGTCCCAAAACGCACCGCAGGTCCGCGGCTGTCCACCACTGCTCCCACCGTGCGGTTCAGCTCGTACAACAGCTGGGTCGTTGAGGTCATAGCCCGGATCAAAGAATCTTGTTGAGCAAGAAGTTTTGCCAGCGCGTTGATCGCCGCGGCAACCTTCCTCAGCTTCCAGTAGCAGAAACCTCCGCAAATGCCAAAAAGCAGAGCAGCTACCACCAATATTCCAATAATCCACAAATCTTCTACGTCTTCGACAGAAAGAACGGTCAGACATATTAACTTCCAGTCGCCCCACAAGTCCATAATGTATCCCACCGCATGCGTGTCGGGGGGGCAAGCCGGTTCTCCTGGTCCGGTGCGCTTCGTGGAAAAAATTTTATCGATAGAAGAAACAGCCCACGCAATTAAATCCATTTCAAATTGGTTCTAGTGAGCACTGAAGAGTTGCAGATGAGATAAAAATGCAAAAGCAGGGAGGAGGAAAACTTTAGGGAGGAGAGGAGCAAAAAGAGATGCGACCTGCTTTGCCAAGTGCCGGAAGAAGATGTGGTTAAAGCTCTCTCAGAAGTGTGAGTTGAAGAACTTTCTGATGAGTGCTTCTGCCAGGTGTTCCCAGCAAACCCTCACTACACGTTTGGGTCTACCAGGTCTGTCCAGCATCTTCTCCTACCATCTGACCCAACTCATTACCAGGTTGTGATCAATTGACAGCTCAGCTCCTCTCATCACCCGAGTGTCCAAAACAGACACAGATCAGATGACATGACTATAAAGTCAATCACTGAGTTACAAACTAGGGCACCCTGGTGCCAACTGTACTTATGGACACCTTCATGTTATATATTCGAACATGGTGTTTGTGATGGACAAACTATGACTAGCACTGAAGTCCAACAACAGTACACCACTCGGGTTCAGATCAGAGAGGCCATTCCTCCCAATCATGCCGCTCCAGGTCACACTGTTATTAATGATGTGGGCATTGAAGTCCCCTAGCAGAATAAATCAGTTTCCAGCTAGCACACCTTCCAGCACTCCCATCAAGGAATCCAAGAAGGCCAATATTCTGAACTTCCTTTTGGCGCGTAGGCACAAACAACTGTCAGAGCCCGTCCACTTACCTGAAGGTTCATCTACCAGGGGAAAACTCCGACATATAGGTGCCAAGTCGGGGGCTAAAAGCAGGTCCACACCAGCTCTGTGCCTCTCACCATGGGCAACTCCAGAGTGGAATAAGGTTCAGCCCCTGTCAAAGAGATTGGTTCCAGAGCCCATGCTGTGCATCAAGGTGAGCCCAACTATATCTAGTCAGTACCTCTCAACCTCACACACAAGCTCAGACTCCTTCCCTGCCAGAAAGGTTACGTTCCATGTCCCAAGAACCAGCTTTGGTAAGCCAGGGTCAGATCACCAAAGCACCACCACCTTTTTTGGTCACTGCCCATGGCTTCATGCACCTGACTCATATGGCCCCTCCTGCAGGTGGTGGGCCCACAGGAAAGCAAACCCATGTTTCTTGCTTGGGCTGAGCCCAACCAGACCCCATGGGTAGAGACCCGGTCAACAGGCGCGCAACAATGAGCCCCTTCCCCAGGCCTGGCAACAGGGTGGGACCTCGGTAACCCACGTCAGGGCAAGGAACACTCCTTGTTTTTGTTTGTCCATTTAAGTCTTTGGAACTACTTTGTTCTGCATGTCACCTAGAACCAATCTGCCTTGGGATACGCTACCAGGAGCAATTACAATTGTACCCAACAGCATAGCTCCTAGGATCCTTCAGGTGCACAAACTACTCCACCACGATAAGGTGGCAAATATTCAGAAAATGGGGGAAAAAATCAAATGAAAGTTTAAAATAGGTTCACGAGGACCACTACTTTGATTTTTCTTTTGAAATTATTTACTCTAAGAAAATATCCATCCATCCATCCATCCATCTTCTTCCGCTTATCCGGGGTCGGGTCGCGGGGGTAGCAGCCTAAGTAGGGAGGCCCAGACTTCCCTCTCCCCAGCCACTTGGAGCAGCTCCTCTGGGGGAATCCCAAGGCGTTCCCAGGCCAGCCGAGAAACATAGTCCCTCCAGCGTATCCTGGGTCTTCCTCTGGGTCTCCTCCCGGTGGGACATGCCCGGAACACCTCACCAGGGAGGCGTCCAGGAGGCATCCTAACCAGATGCCCGAGCCACCTCAACTGGCTCCTCTCGATGTGGAGAAGCAGCGGCTCTACTCCGAGTCCCTCCCGGATGACCGAGCTTCTCACCCTATCTCTAAGGGAGAGTCCAGACACCCTGCGGAGAAAACTCATTTCAGCCGCTTGTATCCGAGATCTTGTTCTTTCGGTCATAACCCAAAGCTCATGACCATAGATGAGGGTGGGAACGTAGATCGATCGGTAAATTGAGAGCTTTGCCTTTTGACTCAGCTCTCTCTTCACCACGACAGACCGGTACAGCGCCCGCTTCACTGCGGACGCTGCACCTATCCGCCTATCGATCTCACGCTCCAGTTTTCCCTCATTCGTGAACAAGATCCCGAGATACTTAAACTCCTCCACTTGGGTAAGGACCTCCTCCCCGACCCGGAGAGGGCACGCTACCCTTTTCCGGCTCAAGACCATGGCCTCGGATTTGGAGGAACTGATCCTCATCCCGGCCGCATCACATTCAGCTGCAAACCGCTCCAGCGAAAGCTGTAGATCACGAGCTGATGAAGCCAATAGGACCACATCATCTGCAAAAAACAGAGAAGCGATTCTAAGGCCACCAAAACGGATCCTCTCAACACCTTGGCTGCGCCTAGAAATTCTGTCCATAAAAGTTATAAACAGAATCGGTGACAAAGGGCAACCTTGGCGGAGTCCAACTCTCACCGGAAACGAGCCTGACTTACTGCCGGCAATGCGGACCAAGCTCTGACACCGGTCGTACAGGGACCTAACAGCCCATATCAATGGGCCTGGTACCCCATACTCCCGGAGTACCCCCCACAGAACCCCCCGAGGGACGCGGTCGAATGCCTTTTCCAAGTCCACAAAGCACATGTAAACTGGTTGGGCAAACTCCCACGCACCCTCCAGGACCCTGTTGAGGGTGTAGAGCTGGTCTAGTGTTCCACGACCAGGACGAAAACCACACTGCTCCTCCTGAATCCGAGGTTCGACTATCCGACGGACCCTCCTCTCCAGAACCCCTGAATAGACCTTACCAGGGAGGCTTAAGAGTGTGATCCCTCTATAGTTGGAACACACCCTACGGTCCCCCTTTTTGAATAGGGGAACCACCACCCCAGTCTGCCAATCCAAGGGAACTGCCCCCGATGTCCACGCGATATTGCAGAGTCGCGTAAGCCAACACAACCCCACAACATCCAGAGCCCTAAGGAACTCAGGACGAATCTCATCCACCCCCGGAGCCTTGCCACCGCGGAGCTTTTTAACCACCTCGGCGACCTCAGCACCAGAGATTGGAGAGCCCGACCCAAAGTCCCCAGGCTCCGCTTCCTCAGTGGAAGACGTGCCAGTAGGATTGAGGAGGTCTTCGAAGTATTCCGCCCACCGACTCACAACATCCCGAGTTGAGGTCAACAGCACGCCATCCCCACCATAAATGGTGTTGGTCGCGTACCGCTTTCCCCCCCTGAGACGCCGGATGGTGGACCAGAATCGCCTCGAAGCCGTACGGAAGTCATTCTCCATGGCCTCTCCGAACTCCTCCCACGCCCGAGTTTTTGCCTCAGCAACCACCCGAGCCGCATGCCGCTTGGACTGCCGGTACCTATCTGCTGCTTCCGGGGTCCCACAGGCCAAAAAGGCCCAATAGGACTCCTTCTTCAGCTTGACAGCATCCCTCACCGCCGGTGTCCACCACCGGGTTCGAGGGTTGCCACCACGACAGGCACCAACAACCTTGCGGCCACAACTCCGATAAGCTGCCTCGACAATAGAGGCGCGAAACATGGCCCACTCGGGCTCAATGTCCCCCGCCTCCCTCGGAACGTGTTCAAAGCTCTCCCGGAGGTGGGAGTTAAAGCTCCGTCTTACGGGAGACTCTGCCAGACGTTCCCAGCAGACCCTCACAATACGTTTGGGTCTGCCAGGTCTGACCGGCATCCTCCCCCACCATCGGAGCCAACTCACCACCAGGTAGTGGTCAGTTGACAGCTCCGCCCCTCTCTTCACCCGAGTGTCCAGGACATGCGGCCGCAGATCAGATGAGACGACAACAAAGTCGATCATTGAACTACGACCTAGGGTGTCCTGGTGCCAAGAGCACATATGGACACCCTTATGCCTGAACATGGTGTTCGTTATGGACAATCCATGACGAGCACAGAAGTCCAACAACAGAACACCACTCGGGTTCAGATCAGGGGGGCCGTTCCTCCCAACCACACCCCTCCAGGTCTCACTGTCATTGCCCACGTGAGCGTTGAAGTCCCCCAGTAGAACAAGGGAGTCCCCAGGAGGCGCACTCTCCAATACCCCCTCCAAGGACTCCAAAAAGGGTGGGTAATCTGCGCTGCCGTTTGGCGCATAGGCACAAACAACAGTCAGAGCCCGTCCCCCCACACGTAGGCGAAGGGAGGCTACCCTCTCGTTCACCGGGGTGAACCCCAACGTACAGGCACCAAGATGGGGGGCAACAAGTATGCCCACTCCTGCTCGGCGCCTCTCACCAGGGGCAACTCCAGAGTGGAAGAGTGTCCAACCCCTCTCAAGGAAACTGGTTCCAGAGCCAGAGCCATGCGTTGAGGTGAGTCCGACTATTTCTAGCCGGAACCTCTCAACCTCACACACTAGCTCAGGCTCCTTCCCCACCAGAGAGGTGACATTCCATGTCCCAATGGCCAGCTTCTGTAGCCGAGGATCAGACCGCCAGGGTCCCCGCCCTCGGCCACCACCCATTCCACAATGCACCCGACCCCTTTGGCCCCTCCCACAGGTGGTGAGCCTATGGGAAGGGGGACCCACGTCTCCTCTTCGGGCTGTGCCCGGCCGAGCTCCATGGGTGAAAGCCCGGCCACCAGGCGCTCGCCAACGTGCCCCTCCTCCGGGCCTGGCTCCAGAGTGGGGCCCCGGTGACCCGCGTCCGGGCGAGGGAACATTGTTTCCATTTATATTATTCATCATAAGGGGTCTTGTGGGCTGCGCTTTGTCTCGTCCCTCACCTAGGACCTGTCTGCCTTGGGTGACCCTACTAGGGGCATAAAGCCCCTGACAGCATAGCTCCTAGGATCATTGGGACACTCAAACCCCTCCACCACGGTAAGGTGGCAGCCTAAGAAAATATATCAAACAAAATAGGGACCAAAATAGGGACCAAAAAATACATTTGAAAAAATGAATAAATTAAGAGGGTTTTCAGAACACCAAATCTTACCTTTACATTGTTGCCTTGTGTCAGGACGTCCCAGAGTGTGTGTCGAAACTTGGACAGATCCATGTCATGGCTACCTCCCAACAAAACCTGGGGGTAAAAGCACAATCATTTGCAATCTTTACTGTCAAGCCACAAAAAAAATATATAATAATAATAATACAATGGCTTTTAAACTTTTCAGCTTTCAACCCACAAAATAAAAGCTTAAGAGTCTTGTTATCCAAATTACTGTTGGTTGAAGCATGTTGCTGATAAGCCATTTACCAAAAAGCTTCATTGTGTGAATGTTTCTAAAGCATTCACACTGCTGAGGCAAATTTTTCCTTCAGTACATTTTTCACCACATAATTCTAACAGTTTTTGTGCTATTTTAATCATCCATGGGTCAAAACGTTCAGCTCATTCAGAACATGACTGTTATGAATTTTGGTATTTGTGCAATATTTCATTATATATATATATATATATATA
>JBBPBX010004937.1:0-23634 GCA_038048925.1 Garcialebias charrua
TTAAACTTGTAGTATTGTGATGTGGATCTGTAGTATTTAAACTTGTACAGTAGTATTGTGATGTGGACCTGTAGTATTTAAACTCGTAGTATTGTGATGTGGACCTGTAGTATTTAAACTCATAGTATTGTGATGTGGATCTGCAGTATTTAAACTCATATCGTGATGTGGATCTATTATATTTAAACTTGTATCGTGATGTGGATCTGTAGTACAGTATTTAAACTCGTAGTATTGCGATGTGGATCTGTAGTATTTAAACTCGTAGTATTGTGAAGTGGATCTGTAGTATTTAAACTCGTAGTGTTGTGATGTGGATCTGTAGTATTTAAACTCATAGTATTGTGATGTGGATCTGTAGTATTTAAACTTGTAGTATTGTGATGTGGATCTGTAGTATTTAAACTTGTACAGTAGTATTGTGATGTGGATCTGTAGTATTTAAACTCGTAATATTGTGAAGTGGATCTGTAGTATTTAAACTCGTAGTGTTGTGATGTGGATCTGTAGTATTTAAACTCGTAGTACAGTATTGTGATGTGGATCTGTAGTATTTAAACTTGTAGTATTGTGAAGTGGATCTGTAGTATTTAAACTCGTAGTATTGTTATGTGGACCTGTAGTATTTAAACTTGTAGTATCGTGATGTGGATATATTATAAACTTGTATTGTGATGTGGATCTGTAGTATTTAAACTCGTAGTATTGTGATGTGGACCTGTAGTATTTAAACTCGTAGTATCGTGATGTGGATCTGTAGTATTTAAACTCGTAGTATTGTGATGTGGATCTGTAGTATTTAAACTTGTATGGTGATGTGGATCTGTAGTATTTAAACTCGTAGTATTGTGATGTGGACCAGTAGTATTTAAACTCATAGTATTGTGATGTGTATCTGTAGTATTTAAACTCGCAGTACTGTGATAATGGCTGTGAAGTATTTTACCGCTGGAGGCCGGTGGTAACTCTCCGATCACAGTTTTGAGTCCGATGGAGGAAATGTCTCGGAGTTGTTCTTTGTCTGACAGCATGTTGGTGCACAGCGTGTCCACGATGGTCTCCACCTGGTACTCCTTCACCTTACTGACCAGAGGCCCCAGGCTGACCAATCAGACGCACCCACAGTTAGTGACATCATCACAGGAAACAAAAGGATTGTTTAAAGAAAGCATTGTTGTTGTTTTTTTTACCATTTCACAGCCAAGTTCTGAACCTCTCCGTTTTTGTCTTCCAGCAGTTTGAGGATCATCCTCACCACCTGTCAATCAAATCAATCAATCAATCATGTTTGAACTCAATGTCACGAGTGAATCAGGAAACACTGACCTTCCTCTCGCTGTCGTCGTCCAGTTTGATGGAATCTTTCTGCAGCTCTGTCATCAAGTCGTTGGTTGCCATGAACCTAAAAAACAAAAAAATTCATTTGTCTGAAAGTGAACGCTGCTGTTGGGTCAGAACCTCAGCGACGTCCATCAGACCCGACCAACCTGCCCAATCCCCCCTCCCCCCGCAGCAGACAGATCCTCATCTTCCTGACGGCGAGCGGAGGTTGTAGCAGCTCAGAACTAGCATTAGCATCGTAACACCCCTGATGACAGTGTCCTGCAACTAAACTGTAACAGATGAAACTTTTTAACCTCCAGATCGTTTTTATTCATCGTAACAAACAATCCCACCTCTTCCTCCTGAACCAACAAACCGCTCAGAGGCCCAGCAGGAGGTCAGAGGTCAAACCAATTTAGCTCCTCAGGTGTGATTTCTGAACCTACACTGATACATCTCTTCTTTTGGCTCCAGGTTCTGGTCTTTATGTTGATTTATTTTTATTAACTTCTTAAGAGGCCAGTTTCTTCTTCTAAAAATCCCTTCAAATGGCTCTGGCAGCGAGTCCAATCCGATAATCACGCTTCCTCCGGCAGCACTTCCTGCGAGCGCGAGGAGAAATTTGCATTTCTTTGACAGCGACGCAGCTCCTCTTTAAAATAATCTGCTGTGAAACGCTCCGGCAGCGACACGTCAACCTACAGAGGCAGCTTCTCTGCTGCAGAGCGTGCACACCCAGAACCAAAGCGCTCCGACCAGAGCCGAACGGTTCAGCCGAGTCACGGTTCCACAGACTGATGGGACTGAACGGGTCAAAGGTGAAGAACTGATCCTTTGTGCAGGTTCTTACTAAAAAACACTGATTTACTGTTCAGACATGTTTTTAATGTTCGCTATGGTCAGACGTCTCTGCCACATCTGAAAACATCAAACATTTACACAAAAACAACTTTGTAAAATTATAAGATTTCAACTATTTATTGATTAGGGTGCGAATCGGTGTGGCTGGTGATTCAATTCGATTCATCTTAAATTTGTTTAAATTATGTTATTGACAAGATGGAAAAAACAACAATGTAAACAAACAACATTTAACTAAAACTATAATTTTAGGTTCCTTAATATATCAAATCTTTTTGTATCATTTTATATTTATACTAAAAATAAGAGTGCATAAAATTCAGTACGGTAATTTAAATTACCAGTACTGTACTGTATTAGGTGTATTGATAGTGAAGAAACGATCAGCCAGAAAAATAAAACACTTTACTTTATGAAAACATTTTGAAGAGACAAATAAATAGTTCCTTTTGTAAAAACAAAGAATTTTAACTCTGAAGTCTAAAATACGGACAGATTGGAGATTCTTCTGTTTGAGACAAAAACATATCGACCTTTTGTTACTGGAGTATTTCGAGGGCTCTGCTGTGACTAAGATCTAATTCCAGTCATAACAAATAAGTTTAAACTCACTAAAGTAAAACCTGCGCTCATATAACAAGCTACAGGCAGCGCCTCACGTTTCTGTACAAAACATTCAATCCTTTGAGTTTAAAACCTTTAAATCTTATAAAGTAGCTGCTGTCATCAGGAGGTAGCCATTATTTAAGCAGAACTCATCACATTGGAAGTTTTAAGAAATGAATTTCTTTGTGTGGACAGAAATGATTCCAACAAGGAGAGAAAACAGGACTTTAAGGTTTCTGATAAAGCTGAAAGTCAAACGCTCAGTCTTCCTGAATCTTGTTCTTCAGAGATGTTTAGTCTCGTCTCCAAGACGTTCAACTGAAACGGACTTTAAAAAGACACATTTCAGCGAGCGAACAGTCAGGTTCTCCCTGCGGAGGAGCAAAACATCGTAGATTGAGATCATAAAACTGCAGCGGAGTCCAGCAGGAACCGTTTACTCAAAGTTCACCAGCTCAATGTTTAGGACATCAAACTGATTTATCTGGGCTGAGGCTGCTGGTGCAAAACTGAGTTTTAAAGTTCAGAGTGTTTGCAGTTTACACGTCAGTGGGCCTCGTTCTCACTTCGCAGGAATTTCTAACGCGTTAAAAAAATATTTGAGCAACAAATTTTCTTTCTACATAGTCTCAGATCCACCGGGGCTCCTGCGAGTCAGAAACTGAGAAGTGTGAGGCAGCTTCAGGTTTGTGACCCGATCAGAAGCGAACATTGCGAGAAGCCCTGTCCACATCGAGCAGCTTCATCTCTGAGCTTCAGATCTGCTCGATGACGAAACGGCTGCTGGACTAAGGACAGGCTCTGGATTTCAAGGATCCAGACAGACTTCTTACGGTCGTTCTCACAACTATTGAAGGTTTGTGGGCCAACCTCTCAAAACTTGTTTGAGCTGCTGCTGAGACAAAACAGTTTTAGGATCAGACGTTGTGTGCTACCCAAATAAATCTCCCAAGTGAAACATCCATCCATCCATCCATCTTCTTCCGCTTATCCGGGGTCGGGTCGCGGGGGTAGCAGCCTAAGTAGGGAGGCCCAGACTTCCCTCTCCCCAGCCACTTGGAGCAGCTCCTCTGGGGGAATCCCAAGGCGTTCCCAGGCCAGCCGAGAAACATAGTCCCTCCAGCGTGTCCTGGGTCTTCCTCTGGGTCTCCTCCCGGTGGGACATGCCCGGAACACCTCACCAGGGAGGCGTCCAGGAGGCATCCTAACCAGATGCCCGAGCCACCTCAACTGGCTCCTCTCGATGTGGAGAAGCAGCGGCTCTACTCCGAGTCCCTCCCGGATGACTGAGCTTCTCACCCTATCTCTAAGGGAGAGTCCAGCCACCCTGCGGAGAAAACTCATTTCAGCCGCTTGTATCCGAGATCTTGTTCTTTCGGTCATAACCCAAAGCTCATGACCATAGATGAGGGTGGGAACGTAGATCGATCGGTAAATTGAGAGCTTTGCCTTTTGACTCAGCTCTCTCTTCACCACGACAGACCGGTACAGCGCCCGCTTCACTGCGGATGCTGCACCTATCCGCCTATCGATCTCACGCTCCAGTTTTCCCTCATTCGTGAACAAGACCCCGAGATACTTAAACTCCTCCACTTGGGGCAGGACCTCCTCCCCGACCCGGAGAGGGCATGCTACCCTTTTCCGGCTCAAGACCATGGCCTCGGATTTGGAGGAACTGATCCTCATCCCGGCCGCATCACACTCGGCTGCAAACCGCTCCAGCGAAAGCTGTAGATCACGATCTGATGAAGCCAATAGGACCACATCATCTGCAAAAAACAGAGAAGCGATTCTAAGGCCACCAAAACGGATCCTCTCAACACCTTGGCTGCGCCTAGAAATTCTGTCCATAAAAGTTATGAACAGAATCGGTGACAAAGGGCAACCTTGGCGGAGTCCAACTCTCACTGGAAACGAGCCTGACTTACTGCCGGCAATGCGGACCAAGCTCTGACACGGTCGTACAGGGACCTAACAGCCCATATCAATGGGCCTGGTACCCCATACTCCCGGAGTACCCCCCACAGAACCCCCCGAGGGACGCGGTCAAATGCCTTTTCCAAGTCCACAAAGCACATGTAAACTGGTTGGGCAAACTTTTCATCTTTAAATCACTTCTTGGTTTGCTGCCCTCATACATCTCCTCCTACATGTCTTTGCGTGAGTGCAGCTACAGTGTGCGCTCTCAGGACATGATTACCTGCAGTGTTCCGTCAGTGAGGACTGAACTTGGAAAAAGGGCCTTCTCCTATTCCGCTCCTGCTTCATGGAATATCTTACAAAAAGATCTGAAGCTCTCGACCTTGACTTCTCTAAATGGTTTTCAGAATCTGTTGGAATCCTGGCAAAAACCAATGCAGATTTGTTCCTGTCTTTGATTTTATACATCTACCTTATAATGTTTTTGCTAGTTTTTTGATACTTTGTTAAAAAAAAAAAGTATCTCTCTTTTGTTTTTTCTCTTTTGTTTTTCTATTGTTTATTGTTTAAGGAAATTCTACCATTGCTGTTCATCGTTCTTTAGTTTTAGCAGGTCGCTTTCGTAAATGAGCCCATGAGGCTCAATAAGATTTACCTGACTAAATAAAGGTTGAATGAATGAATGAAAAAAAAACTCCCACGCACCCTCCAGGACCCTGCTGAGGGTGTAGAGCTGGTCCAGTGTTCCACGACCAGGACGAAAACCACACTGCTCCTCCTGAATCCGAGGTTCGACTATCCGACGGACCCTCCTCTCCAGAACCCCTGAATAGACCTTACCAGGGAGGCTTAAGAGTGTGATCCCCCTATAGTTGGAACACACCCTACGGTCCCCCTTTTTGAATAGGGGAACCACCACCCCAGTCTGCCAATCCAAGGGAACTGCCCCCGATGTCCACGCGATATTGCAGAGTCGCGTAAGCCAACACAACCCCACAACATCCAGAGCCCTAAGGAACTCAGGGCGAATCTCATCCACCCCCGGAGCCTGCCACCGCGGAGCTTTTTAACCACCTCGGTGACCTCAGCACCAGAGATTGGAGAGCCCGACCCAAAGTCCCCAGGCTCCGCTTCCTCAGTGGAAGACGTGCCAGTAGGATTGAGGAGGTCTTCGAAGTATTCCGCCCACCGACTCACAACATCCCGAGTTGAGGTCAGCAGCACGCCATCCCCACCATAAATGGTGTTGGTCGCGTACCGCTTTCCCCCCTGAGACGCCGGATGGTGGACCAGAATCGCCTCGAAGCCGTACGGAAGTCATTCTCCATGGCCTCTCCGAACTCCTCCCACGCCCGAGTTTTTGCCTCAGCAACCACCCGAGCCGCATGCCGCTTGGACTGTCGGTACCTATCTGCTGCTTCCGGGGTCCCACAGGCCAAAAAGGCCCAATAGGACTCCTTCTTCAGCCTGACAGCATCCCTCACCGCCGGTGTCCACCACCGGGTTCGAGGGTTGCCACCACGACAGGCACCAACAACCTTGCGGCCACAACTCTGATAAGCTGCCTCGACAATAGAGGCGCGGAACATGGCCCACTCGGGCTCAATGTCCCCGCCTCCCTCGGAACGTGTTCAAAGCTCTCCCGGAGGTGGGAGTTAAAGCTCCGTCTTACGGGAGACTCTGCCAGACGTTCCCAGCAGACCCTCACAATACGTTTGGGTCTGCCAGGTCTGACCGGCATCCTCCCCCACCATCGGAGCCAACTCACCACCAGTTAGCGGTCAGTGGACAGCTCCGCCCCTCTCTCGCCAAGTGAAACAAGAACTACAAAAAGAACAAATGTTGTAAACTAATTGTTGGCAGATAAATTGTCCTTTTCTGTTTATTGATGTATAAAACAACCACTAGCAAAGATACTTTTAGTTTTACTGAGCACTGTGTTCTGTTATCATCAACTCATCTGTCCTTTTTATTAACACTTTATAAAAACAAAAAGTAATAAATGCAACATTTTGTTTTAGGCTCCTTTAGAACAAATACAAACACCTGCAGTTTCTCTGCATGTCTGTAAACAAAACGTTTGAGGAAAAATAAAAACAATTTGGACTTTGGTTTAATTTCAGTAAAACAATTTTCCAATAAAATACACCACGAAAAGCGGAAATCAGCATTAAATAACCCGAAAAACGAGATTAGTTTCAACCGTTACCGCATCGCGTACCCAGAATGCAATGCGCCACGCAAAGTAACTATGGGTCATGTAGTCCAATACTCTGCCATAAACATTGAGGATTTTTTAAAACAATTCAAATGTATTGTGTGTTTTTAACATTATATTTTTTATTTAGAAATGATAATTAGAAGAAATTCAAGTCTATAAGGACGGTTTATTAGTCGGGATCTTAATTTAAAGATAAATTATGGCAAGAAAAGAAAAAAAAAACACTGCTTCTTCTTGCAAAGCTAAACATTTCTGTGAACAAACATCTCGATAGCTTCAACCTCCTCCAGCCTGATTACATCCACGCCACGTGAACACCAACAGATGAACTACCTGTCCCCCACCTGGACGAATTCATCCAGGTGAACTGTACTTGTCACATTCCGCCGCTAACCCCATGCTAACAGGCGGCTAGCTGCTAACAGACGGCTAGCTGCTAACAGGCGGCTAGCTGCTAACCACTGACCTTTGACCTGCAGCTCAACAGTCAGTTAAACTTCGCATTAAGCAGGTTGTGGTTGTAACCTGATCCAAACGCTGAGAAAGCGCAGCTGTCACATCAAACCGAGCCCGGTACCGGGAGCTAACCGGGCAGGTGGCAGGCTAACGGCTAGCATGTTAGCCCGAGGCCTTCCTGACATATGACTGAATTCAACACCAAAACCAACTCTTTTCACCGAGTTCAACCCTGAAAACAAACAGCTCGCTGCGATACCAAACCCGGAACACGAGACCCCTCCATCCGGAACCGAGTTTTACCTGAAATCCTTGTCGCTGGAGGTCATTTTCTCCAGCAGGTTGGAGATGTGGTACGAGGCGCTCGCCATGTTGTTAGCCTCCTGTTAGCAGACTGCGTGAACACCGGGGCTGTCTGTGCGTGTGTCCGCGGCGGCTCGTGTGACTTTTCCTCGGGTGAAAGGTGCCTTCCTGCTTGTCGTGCTGCTGCGGCCGCCTTTCTCTCGGTTCACAGCCTCTGAGGCATCACGGGGCGCGGACCTGGTTTGAATGGAGCTCCCGTGGAGTCTGCAGAGGAGGGGCGGAGTGAGCGGGACACTCCGGGACTCACTGGATCCAAAATTTCACCAAACGAAACCCGCGCTGCCTGAAGACTCGCATCACTGTGTTCTCTCCATCATGCACCATCATGCACCTGAAGCCAACAAACAGGACTCATGCTTCTGTGGAGCCACTTGGTGAAAAAAATATGGATTTACCTGTATATGAAAAATGTGCTGCAGTCAGGTTTACGTGACATGCTCCTGGGTTTGTGCAGGACAATGACAGCGTTTTCATTCTGTTAGAAATCGAGTATTTCAGGCTCAATGCAGCCAAACCAAGTCATGAAATTAGAAAAATGAACAAGGACTCTCAGCAGAACAGCTTCAGTAGTTTTAGTTTTAAACTAAAATCATCTTATATCGTCCCCGACTTACGACGTTCTGGACTTACGAACGCGCTTACGAACAGTACTGTTGTACAGTAAATACAGCACAATTGAAGTAATGTTATTATTTGCGGAGTTTGCATTTATGTTGTTAAAAGTTAATGCTGCTATCTGCGATTTCTGTATGACCAAAACACTTAGAAAAATTTTGAACAGGGAAAGCCTTCAGGGTTGCCAGATCTCCAGACCGAAAGAAGCGATCAGCTCCTTCAAAACAAGCACAAACAAGCGGCTCGCTCTTTCAAAAAAAGCCCAAAAAAAGCCCAGCTGGCAACCCATCCCATTGTGTAAAAAAAGGCAGTTTTAAACAGTATAAACATATTTATTATGGCATTACATATATCTAGCAAAATTATACATAAAAGAACGTATTCAGTCTAAAAAATAAAAATACATTTTGCATTTTTCTCCCATCTGTGGTCGGATCCAGTCTTGAAGAGCACGCTCTTTCTCCCAATCTTTATTATATTTTTTTCCATATTTACCCCACTTAGAGCTCACATTAGCGTTGTCTTGTCTAGACAAAGAATAAAGAACAATGTTGCATTCGCGTGTAGTCGGATGTCCCGTGAAGATACACGGTTTTTAATTTTAAACTCACTTTGAAAGTAATTTTCATTAATTTATCATTTTGTTTGCTAAAAACGAACATAGTTGAATGATACAAGATATATATGTGGTGTCACTATAGACCCCTTTCACGGCTCGTCATCAACCCTGGAAAAATACCGGAAGTAGCCATCTTGGCGACATAGCTGTGTTAGCCTCAAAGCTATTGTAGTGGTGCGTCGCGTCTGGTCACACAAAATCAAAAAATGGTGAATTATTGTCGTGTCCATGGCTGCCACAATCGGTCAGATTGAGAGAAAAACCTTCTGTTTTACAGATTACCACTCGTGATGACAAATCAAGGTGAAGTAATTCAGCAGTTATCAGAGGAACGTCGACGTCTGTGGCTGCCAGCCTAAACCACAACTTGGATTGAAAAACACTGAGCAACATCCGAATTTGCTCTGCACACTTTGTGTCAGGTAATATATTTCTTACAGTAGATTATAGTGAATTAGGGCATTACACGAATCATAAGTTTATTGAGCACGAGGACAGAGCTTCAAAACACCACCTCCCTTTCTCTGTTCAAGACAGCCCTGAAAACACATCTCTTTAGACTTATCATTAACTTTACTAAATGTATTTTATATTATATAATCCTTATGTATTTTATATTTCAATTTGTCACTGATAATGTTTGAACTGAATTGGTTTAAGTGTCCTTGGGTGTCCTGAAAGGCGCTTTTAAATAAAATGATGATTATTATTATTATTACAATCCTTTAACTGTGCTGCATAAAATGTACATGGAACGTTAAATTTTTTTGTTGAGTTATTTGTTTTTTACAAATAGCATAAACAACTCAACAACTGAAAGCTTAACAAAGCTTTCAGTTGTTGAGTTGTTTATGCTGATTATTCAAAATTCATAAGAGCACATGACACTCATGACAAGAGCACTGTCATGAGTGTCATGTCATGACACTCATGACAAGAGCACTGTCATGAGAAACTGCACACCTAGCTCTCAAGTTGAAAAGCAAAAAATACGTACAAACACTAAATATGTAAGAAGCACATACAATAACCTAATTAACTGTTCTTGTGTTGTTTGACAACTGACAATCCGGTGCTATGTTGTAAATCCTGTTTTGAAATTCATATGCATATGAACACACCAATTATTTACAACTTCATTTAAGTAATTTTTATTTTATTATGTTTTTTCTTTTCTTAGGCAGACGTGCTCCATTGTACAGCAAGGATGATCCAGACTGGGTGCCTTCACTGAAGACGTGTGCTGCAGAGAAGTGGCAGTTGGTGCTGATGGTGGATGACATCTGGCAGCTGAACGCTTCAACCGACGACAAAAAAGAACTAAAAAAAACATGGCAAATAGCACATGTTAGAATCCATGTTGAACGTGTCATAGGCTGTGTTAGACAAAAATACACAATCTTGAATGGCCCTCTTCTACCTATTGATTTTCAAACATGTAGATATCCAGAAAAAGTTGCATTAATCGATATGATTGGCTTTGTGTGCTGTGCCTTGGTTAATCACCTTTGGTGGGTTATGAGTAGCTGCATGAATTGTAAAAAGAACAAGTGGATAGAAGAGTGATAGCTGATGTGAACCTTTTTTATTTTTATTTTACATTGTTCCACCTTTACTTTGAAGTTGTTTTTGCAAATATGGGGCAGACATGATTTTTCATTCACTGCACTCTTTATTTGAGCATGATGCTGGTGAAGATTCTCAGTTGTCCAGGACATGATAAATGACAGAATAAATGACATTATGTATCATTAACCATTTTGTTTGTGCACTTTTTGTATTGACTAGAAAATATTCTGCCAAACTCAAAGTAGTTGTAAGGTAAAAAAGGTCTATATAAAGACAACCATTCGTACTATTATCTTAAAAGATGAATGTCTGCAGAATGCACCTCAAAGTTCTTACTGTAATTAGATTCATAGAGTAGCTGTTATTTATATAATTTGTGTTGAAACACTCATAGAGTAGCTGTTATTTATATAATTTGTGTTGAAACACTGTACAAAAGTTGAAAATTTTGAATAACACTTGTCAGCCATCATTGTACTTCACATGTTTATTTAAAAAATATGTTTTGAGGTAGTTCAGCACAGAGCTTCTATAAGATGAACTGAAACACACATTTACACATTTAGTCTGGATTAATAAGGAAAATCAAGGCATTGCTCTCTGGAACCGCTCAGATCTGGTTGATCCAGGGATCAAATGTAGCTTAAAAAACAGGGATCTAAGATCATTTTGACAAAATTTGCTTCAATCCTCAGACTGATGTGATGAGTCACATACATTTACAATAAGAATACATAGCTAGTGTGTGTTTAAAAACACACCCAAAATATATTTATATGTGTACACACACAAATTTAAAATTAAATATAAATCACCAAACACCAAATAATTCACAATGTCTGCGTAGGTCACAGCTGGTAAGGTCTTCTCATCTTCTGACATGTTGGAGAGCCGGTATGGGTCTCTTAGCTGCCAATTATCTGTATTTTATCCAAATGACGTTCCTTTGCTGCAGGCTGAAGCTGGTCCACATAGTCTCCTGCAGCTTCTGTCTTCTTCACAGAGGTTTGTTTTACAGAGAACATGGTCAAATCAGAAATAAAACCGGAGCTCCGACTTCAACTACTGTGTGTTTACAGCGCGAGTGTCTCCAACATGGCGGCGCTTCCGGTATTGCACAATCCGTGAAAGGGGTCTATATGCAAAGTTCAAAAATGATGTCACAATACTGTAATGTATACAGCAGTGTTCGTGCATGTATATTACAGAGTGTCAGTGAACGCACCGCGAGAGAGAGCGTGACGTAGGCACGCGGGTTCAGTGTGTGTGTGAAGATAGAAAGTGCAGAGAACGGAGTAATGCAGGATCGTGCCGTCTGATAAGTGTATTGTGCAGTTTAAACAATAAAGCTACATCAGCACCAAACCAGCATATTTATTAAGCGTGCAGAGAAACATCAAAAATAACTTCAGGAGTACATTTCACAAAACAAGCCCAAATAAGCGACGCAACACCCATGGTAAGCACAAAAAACCGCCACAAGCGGCTCACCGAATTTAAAAGCGACTCCAGGAAAAAACAAGCCCAATGTCGCTTGAAATAAGCGGACTTGGCAACTATGAAAGCCTTCTGCTCTCCCCCTTGCTCTCTGGCTGACCTGTAACTCCGCCTCCTTAGCTCCTCCTCCTCCCAGCGCTGCAGGCTGGGACAGGCGGGGGATGAGCTGTGTGAAGCTGACACCCCACCCACATGAACAAAACTCTGTTTTTATTGGCTGGTTCAAAAAACTCTGTTTTTATTGGCTGGTTAACGGCTGGTCACTGTGGCTTTTTATAAATGCTTTTATTACCACCGGGAGACGCCAGAGGACTATAGTTTTTTCAGAGATTACTTGTCAAACATCTATCTATCATAAAATAGTGGCAGAGTGAAAAAATATGTTTAAAAAATAACTTACATACTGATCCTTTAAGGAGTGGTACTGTGCCTTTAAGAGGATGGCGTCTTTCGTTCTTCTGTGGTATTTTTTTTTTGATGTTTGGGCGGGACTCGGAGTACCAAAGTGTTCGTTCGTGTCTGGGATGAGTTCTGAATACTGTAGAAGACTGGACACAGGCTATTCCCCTCTGTGTGTTGCTCTTTCTCCACTCACAACCACAACCACCTATTTGGTAACACAGATTTACAAGTACCTCACACAGCAGGGTTTTAACTAGCTAGCTAATTAGCTTGTTTACACGTTTGAAGTAACATGTACCACCGCCAATGAACCAATCAGAGTACAGTAGTCCTACAGGTCCACTTTTTCTTCAAACAAACCGCCCCTCATAAAATCCTGGCTACACCTATGCACTGGTATATGTTTTTAGATGAAAGTGTGTTAGCTAACCATTTGTAAATAAAGTTCTGTGCATGTTATGTACGCTTGTTCAGTCTCATGTTGATAAACGGGTGTGTGGCGCAGCGTTAGCATACATTTTCCGACTTACGACCAAAAATCCGGACTTACGAACGCCACGTATAACGCGTTCCGACTAACGAATTTTCGAGTTACGAACGGTGCGTAGGAACGGAACTTGTCCGTAAGTCGGGGACCACCTGTATTGAGAAACAACAGTCGAACGGTCAATAAAAAGTCTGACACTCAATGTGTTGTGATCAACTCTCAACACAGCAAACACAGCATGCGTCTGTGAAACTGTCTGAGTTATGGTCATTTCTGCATTGATTAGAAGAGACGACCATCTTGAATCAGCTAATCAGGTTTGGGTGTTCATATTTTTGAGAGTTTCATTAAAATTCTTCTTCTTATTGGTGTTTTATGGCAGTTGGCAAACAACGTAAATGTGCACTACCACCACTTTCCAGATTGGAGTATGGGCTAGACGTTTTTTATTCCATTCAAAGCGCCCAGACGTCTTAAAACTCCCTAACATCCAATATACTTTTACCCTTACATAAATCCCTAATTATCAACCCTATGGTCCCAGCCTGCAGCGCTGGGAGGAGGAGGAGCTAAGGAGGCGGAGTTGCAGGTCAGCCAGAGAGCAAGGGGGAGGGAGCAGAAGGCTTTCCCTGTTCAAAAGTGTTTTGGTCATACAGAAATCGCAGATAGCAGCTTTAATGACGTATGCCAGGAATGGATCAATCAACTTTTCAATTGATATTACTTTGATCACTTTTAGGTACTCTCACCTTGTCATTTGTGTTTGAAGGAATATCATTGTTTCTGACCTCTTTTACTGCTTCGGTGTACGTAATTTTCTTATCTGATTTAACTTTCTGTATTTCAGCTGCTGCTTTCCTTTTCACACACCTTGCATATGCTGAAGAATGACCTTCTCCACAATTACAACATTTCACCGGATTCTCTCCACATTCACCATAAGAATGGTCCCCTCCACATCTACTACATCTTTGTTTACCCTTACAAACATTAGCAATATGTCCATATCTCTGACATTTATAGCACCGTACAGGTGGAGGGACATAAGTCCTCACACTGAAGCACAAGTAGCCAATCATAACTTTATCCGGCAAAATTCTATCCTGGAAATACAACAGGATGGACGTACTGTCCACCTTCTCCCCGTTCCAATAAGCTGGTAAACATTTTACATCTGTAATTTCTCCCCCATTTATTATCTTCTTTAATGCCTCCCAAGTTTTCACCTACAGGAATCCCTGCTATCACTCCTCTTGATCCTCTCACTTCCCCAGTCTTTCTGTCCAGTACTACCTTACCACACACTGTTAAGTCCAAAGCCTTGTTCTTTTGTTCATCATCTCTACAAATGAGAAGTAGGTTAGGTTACCATCCCATAACACTTTAGCCAGTTCGACATCTCCAACAGCTTTCTTTAACCCTCTTGAAAATGAAATAGGGCTCACACCAATCAAACCCTGACCTTCTTTAAATCTCAAAATAACTTTACATTTTTCCATCATTACTTTTTTCCTAATTTCAACACCTCAACCTCAAGACTTCGTTTTCCAGTATTGAACCCCTTTTTACCCCCACTACTGCTAGCCATCTTAATCCACTCACAATCTGGATTATGCCAAAAACCGCTTTAAAAGGCACTTTGTATGTTTGTTCGGTCTCCAGCTCTCCACTCCTTTCCTCCTCACAGGTGTCTCTCATCGGTCCTGACGCCATTAAAATTCATCCAGTGGTTCCCGAGATATTTTACTCAAAGACAAACAAACAGACCCGGTCAGGTGATAAAACTGCTGTTGGTCATTATTTCCAAGAAAAGAGACAAAACATTATTCATTCAACCTTTATTTAGTCAGGTAAATCTTATTGAGCCTCGTGGGCTCATTTACGAAAGCGACCTGCTAACACCTCTCCTGCATCTGTTAATGAACATCTGGCTTTTTTAACAAATTCCTTAAAATTACACAAAACCTCTCTGAAAACTGTAGCATCAAGAGAAGTTAGAAGATTTAAAAACGCCTCATTTAGAATTATTTAAACAGGATTGAAATTCAACTTAAACCCGAGTGTTTTATTTCAACATTATGAACTAAAACCTGTATCTCAACATTCAGAAACTATAAGACCAGATTTCCACAGAGCTCTTTTTCTGTCTTCTCTGCCTCAGCTGAAAATTAAAAATTCAATTCCCTGCTCCCATAAATCACCTCCCCGTCCTCCAGATTTATTTTTAACACCGTGGAAGGACCCGAAGGCGCAGACCTCTGAACTAAACTGTGACCTCTGCAGACATGACATTAAAATGAAGCTGCTCCAAACCTCTAAGAAATGCAACACTCTGATTTTCTAAATTAGTTTTCCACATGTTTGAATGTGCTGAGAGTCACCTGCAGCAGGTGGACTCGGTGAAAAGCTTCTATCTTTACACCGGATCAGTGAACAGAAAGGAAACCAAGCGCAGCTGCAGCTTCATTGAGGAGACTCCTCGGCTCAGAAACCGTTCATCACAAGCACAAATAGAGATGCAGACGTGAAGTTTCCTGTGGGCGGAACGAGTTCTGCGCTTCAGTGTGTCGTACTCATGTTGTGAGACCATCAAACCTTTCAGCCGGGTTTTAGAGATTCAATACCCGTTAGGGACAAAAGGAAATTTGTAAAAGCCTCCGTCAAGTTAGGAACGGGTTTGGGTTGGGTCACTATTTAAACATGTTCCCTTACTGTACAAACATTTATTAAAGCCTCCCGGCCTTCAAAGTTAGCCTTGATTTACTGTATACACTATCAGCCCCAAACGTCACTTTTAGTGTAAAATGTTTTCCTTGAAACAAATCACCTAATTTGACCAGATTTATTTATGTTTTGTAATTAACGCAACCCTAAAACTACAAACTACAAGAGATCTCTACTGCCTGTACATGATGGCCTTAATATGTTGTTCCCTTCTTCTATTGACACTTGTTGTTTGTGACACGTGAAAACATCTAATTAATAAATAAAGTGTTTATTGCTTCTTTTTTTTTTTTGCTTAAAATATTGCCATTATTTTAGGGGTGCAGTGCATTCTGGGGGATGACATGCAGAAGTGTCAGTAGACTCTAAACAGTCAAGGTTCAAAACTTGTAATGTTTGACAAAGTTGTTTGTTTTTTAGTCATCATGCCGTTGTGCAAGATGCTTAACTGGAAATTATTACCCTAAGCGTTGTTAACTTGTGATGTTTAGTATATTAGCTCCAAAGCTAAATATTAAGCTAACAGGCTAAAGCTGAGGAGGCCTCCACAAACCTCGGCCATCCGTCCTCCATGTGGCACAGACTGTTGACACGTGTGCACCACTGCCGATTGTTGTGCTTGTTCAGGTCTGTGGTCTGAGTGGAACCAAGCTTGAATTTACAACAGCTTCAGAACCCTGGGACCCAAACTAGGATAAGCAGCAGAAGGTGGATGATGGATGGATGGTGGATGGATGGATGTATGGATGTTAGTTGTATGATGGATGTTGGTTGTATAATGGATATTGGATGTTGGATATTGGATGATGGGGTAATGGATGATGGTTTATAGATGGATGTTGGTTGGATGTTGGATGGATGATGGACAATGTTAGATGTTGTAAATTGTGTGATGGTGGATTGATGCATGATGGATGGATGTTGGTTTGATGATGGATGTTGGTTGAACAATGGAAGATCGTGAATGATGGATGGTGGATCATGATTAATTGATGGAGGAGGAATTATAGATGATGGATGAATGTTGGGTGCATGCTGGTTAGACGATGGATGTTGGATATTGAATGATGGATGGATGATGTTGGATGATGATGGATGGACAAGATTGGATTATGTATAGATGGATGTTAAGTAAGTAAGTAAGTAAACTTTATTTATATAGCACCTTTCACAGATATAAAATCACAAAGTGCTTTACAAAAGAAATACACATAATAAAATCATAATAAAATTATACACTCTTAAAACATGCTATACAAAAAGGTTACACATGATAAACTCTAAAATCAATAAGTACAATTAACCATAAGCCTGTTTGAAAAGATAAGTCTTAAGACTTCTCTTAAATGCATCAGTCGACTCGGAGCCGCGCATTGTTAGAGGGAGAGCGTTCCAGAGCCTCGGTGCCACCACCTGAAATGCTCTATCACCACGGGTTTTAAAATGGGTTCTAGGGACCGACAGCAGTAGCTGATTAGAAGACCTCAGAGTTCTAGACTGACAGAGTGGCTTCAAAAGGTTGAAAACATATTTGGGAGTCTCACCATGGAGTGCTTTAAAAGTTAAAACCAAAATTTTAAAATGAACCCTAAAATAAATCGGAAGCCAGTGGAGAGAGTACAGAACAGGTAATGTTGGATGATTCATGTTGGTTGGATTTGGATGGATGATGGATGTTGAATGGATTGATGTTGGATGGATGATATTTGATGGATTGATGTTGGATGAAGTATGGATGGATGTTGGATGATGTTGGTTGGATTTGGATGGATGGATGTTAGATGATGTTGGATGGATGTGTAAAGTGTCTTTAAGTCTTTATTCTTATAAAAGGTGTAGTAACTCTTGAATGGATCAGAACATGCTTTGATGTCGATGCTTGCGGCTCATGACGGACAGAAGAGTCTCATGACGGACAGCAGTGTCTCATGACAGACAGCAGTGTCTCATGACAGACAGCAGTGTCTCATGATGGACAAAATAGTCTCATGACAGACAGCAGTGTCTCATGACGGACAGCAGTGTCTCATGACGGACAGCAGTGTCTCATGACGGACAGCAGTGTCTCATGATGGACAAAATAGTCTCATGACAGACAGCAGTGTCTCATGACGGACAGCAGTGTCTCATGATGGACAAAATAGTCTCATGACAGACAGCAGTGTCTCATGACGGACAGCAGTGTCTCATGATGGACAGAAGAGTCTCATGACAGACAGCAGTGTCTCATGACGGACAGCAGTGTCTCATGATGGACAGAAGAGTCTCATGACAGACAGCAGTGTCTCATGACGGACAGAAGAGTCTCATGACGGACAGCAGTGTCTCATGACGGACAGAAGAGTCTCATGACGGACAGCAGTGTCTCATGACGGACAGAAGAGTCTCATGACGGACAGCAGTGTCTCATGACGGACAGAAGAGTCTCATGACGGACAGCAGTGTCTCATGACGGACAGAAGAGTCTCATGACAGACAGCAGTGTCTCATGACGGAAAGAAGAGTCTCATGATGGACAGCAGTGTCTCATGACGGACAGAAGAGTCTCATGACAGACAGCAGTGTCTCATGACGGAAAGAAGAGTCTCATGATGGACAGCAGTGTCTCATGACGGAAAGAAGAGTCTCATGACGGACAGCAGTGTCTCATGACGGAAAGAAGAGTCTCATGATGGACAGCAGTGTCTCATGACGGACAGAAGAGTCTCATGACGGACAGCAGTGTCTCATGACGGACAGAAGAGTCTCATGACGGACAGCAGTGTCTCATGACGGACAGCAGAGTCTCATGACAGACAGCAGTGTCTCATGACGGACAGAAGAGTCTCATGACGGACAGCAGTGTCTCATGACGGACAGAAGAGTCTCATGACGGACAGCAGTGTCTCATGACGGACAGAAGAGTCTCATGACGGACAGCAGTGTCTCATGACGGACAGAAGAGTCTCATGACAGACAGCAGTGTCTCATGACGGACAGAAGAGTCTCATGACGGACAGAAGAGTCTCATGACGGACAGCAGTGTCTCATGACGGACAGAAGAGTCTCATGACGGACAGCAGTGTCTCATGACGGACAGAAGAGTCTCATGACGGACAGCAGTGTCTCATGACGGACAGAAGAGTCTCATGACAGACAGCAGTGTCTCATGACGGACAGAAGAGTCTCATGACGGACAGCAGTGTCTCATGACGGACAGAAGAGTCTCATGACAGACAGAAGAGTCTCATGATGGACAGCAGTGTCTCATGACGGACAAAAGAGTCTCATGACAGACAGCAGTGTCTCATGAAGGACAGAAGAGTCTCATGACGGACAGCAGTGTCTCATGACGGACAAAAGAGTCTCATGACAGACAGCAGTGTCTCATGACGGACAGAAGAGTCTCATGACGGACAGCAGTGTCTCATGACGGACAGAAGAGTCTCATGACGGACAGCAGTGTCTCATGACGGACAGCAGTGTCTCATGACGGACAGAAGAGTCTCATGACGGACAGCAGTGTCTCATGACGGACAGAAGAGTCTCATGACGGACAGCAGTGTCTCATGACGGACAGAAGAGTCTCATGACGGACAGCAGTGTCTCATGACGGACAGAAGAGTCTCATGACAGACAGCAGTGTCTCATGACGGACAGAAGAGTCTCATGACAGACAGCAGTGTCTCATGACGGACAGAAGAGTCTCATGACGGACAGCAGTGTCTCATGACGGACAGCAGTGTCTCATGACGGACAGAAGAGTCTCATGACGGACAGAAGAGTCTCATGACGGACAGCAGTGTCTCATGACGGACAAAAGAGTCTCATGACAGACAGCAGTTTCTCATGACAGACAGAAGAGTCTCATGACGGACAAAAGAGTCTCATGACAGACAGCAGTGTCTCATGACGGACAGAAGAGTCTCATGACGGACAGCAGTGTCTCATGACGGACAGAAGAGTCTCATGACGGACAGAAGAGTCTCATGACGGACAGCAGTGTCTCATGACGGACAAAAGAGTCTCATGACAGACAGCAGTGTCTCATGACAGACAGCAGTGTCTCATGACGGACAGAAGAGTCTCATGACGGACAGAATAGTCTCATGACGGACAGAAGAGTCTCATGACAGAGAGCAGTTTCTCATGACGGACAGAAGAGTCTCATGACAGACAGCAGTGTCTCATGACGGACAGAAGAGTCTCATGACGGACAGCAGTGTCTCATGACGGACAGAAGAGTCTCATGACGGACAAAAGAGTCTCATGACGGACAGCAGTGTCTCATGACGGACAGAAGAGTCTCATGACAGCCAGCAGTGTCTCATGACGGACAGAAGAGTCTCATGACGGACAGAAGAGTCTCATGACAGACAGCAGTGTCTCATGACGGACAGAAGAGTCTCATGACGGACAGCAGTGTCTCATGACGGACAGAAGAGTCTCATGACGGACAGCAGTGTCTCATGACGGACAGAAGAGTCTCATGACAGACAGCAGTGTCTCATGACGGACAGAAGAGTCTCATGACGACAGCAGTGTCTCATGACGGACAGAAGAGTCTCATGACGGACAGCAGTGTCTCATGACGGACAGAAGAGTCTCATGACGGACAGCAGTGTCTCATGACGGACAGAAGAGTCTCATGACAGACAGCAGTGTCTCATGACGGACAGAAGAGTCTCATGACGGACAGCAGTGTCTCATGACGGACAGAAGAGTCTCATGACGGACAGCAGTGTCTCATGACGGACAGAAGAGTCTCATGACGGACAGCAGTGTCTCATGACGGACAGAAGAGTCTCATGACAGACAGCAGTGTCTCATGACGGACAGAAGAGTCTCATGACGGACAGAAGAGTCTCATGACGGACAGCAGTGTCTCATGACGGACAGAAGAGTCTCATGACGGACAGCAGTGTCTCATGACGGACAGAAGAGTCTCATGACGGACAGCAGTGTCTCATGACGGACAGAAGAGTCTCATGACAGACAGCAGTGTCTCATGACGGACAGAAGAGTCTCATGACGGACAGCAGTGTCTCATGACGGACAGAAGAGTCTCATGACAGACAGAAGAGTCTCATGACGGACAGCAGTGTCTCATGACGGACAAAAGAGTCTCATGACAGACAGCAGTGTCTCATGAAGGACAGAAGATTCTCATGACGGACAGCAGTGTCTCATGACGGACAAAAGAGTCTCATGACAGACAGCAGTGTCTCATGACGGACAGAAGAGTCTCATGACGGACAGAAGAGTCTCATGACGGACAGCAGTGTCTCATGACGGACAGAAGAGTCTCATGATGGACAGCAGTGTCTCATGACGGACAGAAGAGTCTCATGACGGACAGCAGTGTCTCATGACGGACAGAAGAGTCTCATGACGGACAGCAGTGTCTCATGACGGACAGAAGAGTCTCATGACAGACAGCAGTGTCTCATGACGGACAGAAGAGTCTCATGACGGACAGCAGTGTCTCATGACGGACAGAAGAGTCTCATGACAGACAGCAGTGTCTCATGACGGACAGAAGAGTCTCATGACAGACAGCAGTGTCTCATGACGGACAGAAGAGTCTCATGACAGACAGCAGTGTCTCATGACGGACAGAAGAGTCTCATGACAGACAGCAGTGTCTCATGACGGACAGAAGAGTCTCATGACGGACAGCAGTGTCTCATGACGGACAGCAGTGTCTCATGACGGACAGAAGAGTCTCATGACGGACAGACGAGTCTCATGACGGACAGCAGTGTCTCATGACGGACAAGAGTCTCATGACAGACAGCAGTTTCTCATGACAGACAGAAGAGTCTCATGACGGACAAAAGAGTCTCATGACAGACAGCAGTGTCTCATGACGGACAGAAGAGTCTCATGACGGACAGCAGTGTCTCATGACGGACAGAAGAGTCTCATGACGGACAGAAGAATCTCATGACGGACAGCAGTGTCTCATGCCGGACAAAAGAGTCTCATGACGGACAGAAGAGTCTCATGACGGACAGAAGAGTCTCATGACGGACAGAAGAGTCTCATGACGGACAGAAGAGTCTCATGACAGACAGCAGTTTCTCATGACGGACAAAAGAGTCTCATGACAGACAGCAGTGTCTCATGACGGACAGAAGAGTCTCATGACGGACAAAAGAGTCTCATGACGGACAGCAGTGTCTCATGACGGACAGAAGAGTCATGACGGACAGCAGTGTCTCATGACAGACAGAAGAGTCTCATGACGGACAGAAGAGTCTCATGACGGACAGCAGTGTCTCATGACGGACAGAAGAGTCTCATGACGGACAAAAGAGTCTCATGACGGACAGCAGTGTCTCATGACGGACAGAAGAGTCTCATGACAGACAGCAGTGTCTCATGACGGACAGAAGAGTCTCATGATGGACAGAAGAGTCTCATGACGGACAGCAGTGTCTCATGACGGACAGAAGTGTCTCATGACGGACAGCAGTGTCTCATGACGGACAGAAGAGTCTCATGACAAACAGCAGTGTCTCATGACGGACAGAAGAGTCTCATGATGGACAGCAGTGTCTCATGACGGACAGAAGAATCTTCATCAGCTCTTCTATCTTTCTCCCTCCTCTTCATCTTTAGTCTTCATCATCACTCATCTCTACACTCTCCTCTGTCGATGCGCTCTGGTTCAGATTCAAGGGCTGAATGTCAGACATTATCCAAAATCAACGTTCAAGCGGGACGGACCTCGCATCGGAGCAACCTGTCTACGTCATTTACCCAGAATGCACTGCGGCATAATGTTTGACAACAGCTTTTATTCATACAGTCTTGTTTTTGTAGCTGAAGCACATGTTGGTCAGTGAATGTCCATCATTACAGCTACTCTGAGATCTTTTCAACAGTTTAACCCTAAAAATACACAGGGGTGTGGCTATGAGTGGGCGTGGTATGTCATAGGCACACCCACATTTTGTTACCGTACATTTTTTGGTACCTAATTAATTAATTAAAAATCAATCAACAAACAAATAACTTATTCAGATAATCAAAACAGTGTTTTGTTGTTATAACGTATTTTCTGTGAACTCGTTACGTTACAGATTTATTAAATCTGTTCATCTGTTGGTTCGTCAGGACCGCTGAGGTTTATCCCTGCAGACGGGTTCAGGACTGAGTCCTCCACACACGACTCATTCATGATCAGATACGTGGCGGTGCCTGCAGAAAGGTGGAGGCTGATGGAACCAGAACCAAACGCCTCTAAATGATTTTTATAATTGCCTTTTTGAGCAACATCTTTCCTCAAACACACAAATGACACTTAATTACCCTCATAAATAAAATAAATGAGTAAATAAAACATATTCTGTTATTTTTATTTAGGGCCCTGGTATCCTGAGACCAAAGAACCTGCCTAGTCCTGTCTCTAGTTTAAGTCAGGGTTATTCAACTGGTGGCCCAGGGGCCACATCAGGCCTGCGGGTGAGCTCAGTTCAGCCCACCAGTGGGTTCATATTTAAATAACACTAGATTTTTAATCATCAAACAAACAGTGGTGGAGAAAGTACTCAAACACTGTACTTAAGTAAATGTACAAATAAACAGACAAAAATGTACTCCAGTAAAAGTAGAAGTACCATATTAATGTTTTTACTTAAAGGTTCAGTCTGCAGTTTCTGTAGAACTGCAGCACTTAGAAAAAATTTCAACAGGCAAAGCATTCTGATCCCTCCCCCTCCATGGTCTGTTGAAATTCAAATTCAAGCTCTGTTTTTATTGGCTGATTCAAATTCAAGCTCTGTTTTTATTGGCTGGTTACAAACTCTGTTTTTATTGGCTGGAAAATGGCGGGTCACCTTTTCTTTTTAGAAATGCTTATTTACCACCTGGAGAAGCAAGGGGACAATATTATATTTTTTTCAGAGATTACCTGGCTAACATCAGTCTGTCAGGAGGTAGTGACAGAGTGAAGAAATATGTTCATAAAAAAAGCTACATACTGAA
>JBBPBX010004937.1:23748-52310 GCA_038048925.1 Garcialebias charrua
CAGAGTGAAGAAATATGTTTATAAAAAAAGCTACATACTGAAGCTTTAAGTAAAAGTAAATAAGTAGTTGCTTTTAAAAATACTTAAAGTATTAAAGTAAAAGTACTTGCTGAATGTATTAACTACTGCAATGGCCTACAATATCAAGTGTGCTTACTGTATATTTTCTGTAATACATATAATAGTGTTGAGCCATTTTAATGAACAATGCTGCAGATAATACATTATTTTTATTGTGTTTACTCTGTGACACAGTTCACACTTGAACTTGAGTCTGTGCATCAGAATTTCAGGGATGACATGCAGAGTTAAATGTCATTAAGCAAAATAAGAATAATAAGGAATGATTATACCTTTGAACGTTTTTATTTAACACAAAGAAAACCAATGTGTCATTTTAACTGCAGTAAGCACATCTAAGTAAATGTTGTCTGCCTGAAAAAAGAGCATTAGACCTAACAAAGGAACAGGCTCTGATCCTTTCAACTCTAGTTTGTCTTCAACTACTGTATTGTTAAAATAATGTCTAGTCAACCTTGTAATCGGTCAATAGTGAACAATATTTTAACTTCCTGACACCATTTTCGAAACGTAGACCCGACTGTCGAGCCATTTGGAGACATCTCTTGTCTCCTAACATCCATGAACTGACACATTTTAATATTGCAGCAAGAATTTCTTGTTCAAGTTCAGAAGAAGTTGGTTTTCAAAGTTTTTTTAGTCCAGTCTGGCTCTTTTGGGAGAGAGAATCTGTCCTGCTGTACTGAACAGTCTTTCAAACAGTCTTTCAAATCAATATCTTTCAATAAGGCCATGGGTGTTGTGTATCTTCTGGCTGACTCTCCACAGTGGAATCCATTTTGGCTGTGTTAGTGGTGCCGTGGATGCTCCCAGCTCACTGACGTATACACTAGAATACACTGTACATCATTGGTCCAGCTCTTCTTGAAGGCAGGTCTAACGTTACCTGTCCACTTTGCAGTGATTCAATGGACCAACTCCCCTCTCAACATCAGTTACTTTCAAACTAATAACAAATCAAAAAACTGCAACGTGAATGTAACTTGTAACTCAACACATTACAGTATAGAAATGTAGTGTAGTAGAAAGTACAGATACTTCATGTAAAATGTAGTGCAGTAAAAGTACCCACATTTAATTCTACTTACTGTAAGTAAAGTACAGTAACAAAGTATTTGTACTTATTACATCCCACCACTGCAAACAAACTTACATCATGACAAGAACTGCTGGATGTCTGACCCCTGGCTTTCATAACTGTGGCCCCTGAGCAATTTAGATGAATTGTCCTGGTTTAGGTTCTGTTAAGATTCAGTGATTCACTGATTCAGTGAATCACTGAATCGGGCTGTGAGAGAAGCCTGAAAAAGACCAAAGGATTAAAGTGTGATGAGTCATCAGTGGGATGTTTACTCTCTGTGCCAACACGAAGCAGCTGCTGACACACGCTGGAGTGTGTGTGTGTGTGTGTGTGTGTGTGTGTGTGTGTGAGTGTGTGTGTGTGATAAGCGTTGGCTACAGTTGACAATAATCTGTGAAATTAGGCAGCAGCTGCATCACAAACACTCCAGAAACGATGAGGAGAAATAATCTGAAGACATTGTGAAGAAGAGAGGATTATCTTCATCGGCGAGATGAAGACGATGAAAACAATCCGACCGTGTGCATCACGGTGACGATGTCCCTCGACCGGACGAGACCAGAGCAGAGGGACGATGACTCTGAGTCCCCTCCATCACGGACCAACCCGTAACCACGGCAACCGTTCACAAAGAGGATGCAATCTGAGGCTTTGAAAGGTTTCAATGGTTCACAGCATTTATGTCCTGAGGCTTCGTACAGGAATTTATTAACAATAAACACAAAATATCTTTGACTATATTAATATTTTGCTTCATGCAAAATGTTTGAAAAAAATTCAAAAGCTGTAAAAAAAATTAAAATAATGCTGGCAGTAAAAACTCAAAATACTTAGTGGTTTATTTCTCGATCCAGTCGGGTCGTTACCCGCTCCTAAAAGACAAATGGCGGTTGAGTGTTTGTCTGTCTGTTAGCAAAATATCTCACGAACCACTGGACAGATTTGACAGAAACTCTCACAAAGTAACAAATAACAGCATGTACAAGTTTGTTTTATTTTTTTAAAAGTCTCAGCAGCTGAGTTCAAAAGTCAAAGTCAACTTTATTGTCAGAACTGCAATATGTACAGGACATACACAGGATTGAAATTGCGTTTCTCTCAGTCCCTCGGTGCAACAGTAACCATCTAAACACTAAACACTAAAACATTTAATAAACATAAGCATAAAATAGTAAAAGTGTAACACTGTCCTGAGTTTTTTCATAGTAGTATAAAAGTATGAAAATTTACACCAACACTGAAACACCAAACACCCAATGAACATAAGCATAAAATGAAATAATAAAAGTGTAATACTGTCCTGAGTTTTTGCATAGTAGTATAAAAAGTATAAAAAAGTATATCTATAAAATAAACTGAAGGTTCTAGCATTGACATTTGCAAAGTTCAAAATGAGTTTGTTTGGATGTCAGACGAAACCCGACATAGACAAGCCGAAGCCTCCCAAAAAATTAGCTTAGCTGTTAAAAACACAGCGGTAAACTGAAACAGCTGCTGAATCTCAAAGCGGTGGATCTTAAGCTAAATGTAGCAAAGTGCTAGTTAAAAGTAGCAAAAGGCACCTAAAAGCTACAATTAGCAAACAAGACCTAAAACTAGCAAACTATTAGCTACAAACAAAATTTAACAAAAATACAACGTAGGCTACAAGCTAAAGACAGTTAACGCTTAAAGCTAAAAGTAGTAAAAGCAAAAATAAAAGTAGCAAAATGTTAGCTACAAACTAAATAATAAAATGCAAGCTACAATTAGTTTGAAAGCTCAAAAAGCAAAAGACTAGGGGAAATTGTAAAAGTCCAGCTAAAGGTAGCAAAATGCTAAATGTAGCTAAATGTAAAAAGGCAGCAAGCATCTTTCAAAAAGCTAAATTTAGTAAAACATCAACCAAAAGTCAAAAGTAGCAAAACATTAGCAAAGAGCTAAAAGTAGCAATCATAAAATCATAATAACATAAAATCATCAAAACACTAGCTACAAACCAAATGTAGCTAAATGCTATCTACAAGCTAATGCAGAAAAATTATAACTTTCAGCTAAAAGGAAGATAAAAACAGTTAAAGCTAGCTACAAGACTAAATGCAATGGAATGCCAGCCTATAAAATATAGTAAAATGTTAGTTTAAAAACTTGAAAAGCAAAAGGCTAGCTAAAAGTAACAAAAAGCTAGCTAAAAGCTAAAATTAGCATCCATCCATCCATTTTCTTCCGCTTATCCGGGGTCGGGTCGCGGGGGTAGCAGCCTAAGTAGGGAGGCCCAGACTTCCCTCTCCCCAGCCACTTGGAGCAGCTCCTCTGGGGGAATCCCAAGGCGTTCCCAGGCCAGCCGAGAAACATAGTCCCTCCAGCGTATCCTGGGTCTTCCTCTGGGTCTCCTCCCGGTGGGACATGCCCGGAACACCTCACCAAAATTAGCAAAACACAATAAAAATGTTAAAAGTAGCAAATCATGACCTAAAAGTAGAAGAATGCTTGCTTTAGGCTAAATGTAAGTAAAGGCTAGCTAAAACAACCAAAAATGAAAATGGTAGCTAAAAGCTAAAAGTAGCATTTTAAGACAGTTTGTCGACGCAGATTTGAACGAGAACGTTTTTGACGGAACTGAAGAGATCTCAGTGTGAATATGTGTGAAGAACATTTGTAAATAAAGTTAAATATTTGAAAAAAAATAAAAAATAAAAAGTCATAGCACCCGTCTCCTGAACGAGCCGAAGGTTCTTCGGTGTGAACAGCTAAAATAACAGTCTGCAGGAGTTCGGCTGCAGGGTCAAATAAAAGCAGAGCGAGACTCTAATAACTTCTGGTTTGTTGATTTTGTGGCTGTAAATGTGCAGAGACTCTGACGGGCGTCGGCCTCTGACTGGATCCCTCCTCAGAACCAGGTCAGCCTCGGCTTTCAGCTCGTAGCCTGCAGAGACCCATTCTTCCACCTCACTGGGTCCTTTCCCGCTCTCCGTCTCTGCGCTGCTCCTCTGGGAACAAAGATGGCCGCCTGTCACGGTGAAGGCTGTCAGTTAGTGGCTGCCGACAGTCTGGTGTCGGTATCTTCTTTGTTTTGATCCAGTGGGGTTTTATTTTCCTCTTCCTGTCAAACCATCAGATCCAGTCCACTGAAGACACACATCTTTCTTCTGCGTCAAAGGAGGAATTAGTTCCTGAAACTTTTCACTGCGAGAGCGACGGCTTGAGTTTTGCGGCTCGTCCAACCTGAGGATTTCTGCTGCGCTCGTTCCACACAGTGTTCACTGAAAACAGATCTTTAAAAACGTTTTTGGTGTCTCCGTGTGGACAGGAAATACATAAATGATGCAACTGTTTCGAACGAGCTGCGTAAACCTAAATGACTGCTTTACGTTTTCATTCGTTTTTACTTTTGGTTAGTCTTTTTTTACGTTGCTTTATTTATTATCAGTTCAACTTTAAACAGCATAAAAGACACGTTTTTACAAGAAGTGTGGCTTTTATTTTGATGTGGATGTTGTCGCCACCTGTGGCATTAATATTTCAGCTTTTTTGTTAGAATGATGTTTGGCAGCATAGTGGATTAGTGGTTAGCACTGTTGCCTCACATCAGGAAGGTTGTGGGTTTGAGCCCTGGGTCTATCTGCGTGGAGTCCTCGTGTTTTTCTGGGTTTTCTTCAGGCCTCTCTTAAAAAAACAAGTTTGTGATGTCAGCAGTGTTCGTCCAGTTAAAATAAAGTTTAATAAGTTTGAATGGCGCCGTTTAGGAATGAGCTGAAATTAAATTCAGTTTCTTCTTTTCCTGCGATAACGTTCTGGTTTCTCCGTTGGTCCGGTCTCAGTGCCGCCCCGGACATTTTAATCTGTGACCCGTCGCATCGAATCAGGGATTACATGAGATTTGATCAAACTCAGCACATTTTCACATTCCTGGATTGTTAAGTTTGGATCATCCTGATATTCCAGAGACGTGGCTCCGTTTGTCCTGCTAATCAGGATAAACTCTGGAAAATGGGTCTCGATCCTACTTTTAGCGTATTCTAACAAGGATTTATTGATGTCGTTTGAACGGTTGAACCTAAAAACAGATTTGGGTGTCACGATTTCTCTGCTGCTGTTGAACAGAGCCGTTAGTTGATGGTTCTGCTCAGAGAATCGCTTCAAAACGTTCTTTAAGATATTATACTTCAGACTAGGGCTTTAGCAGACTACTCGAGTAATCAACACATCGATTACTTGGACCTATATCGAGTTTTTTAATTTCACGTCGAGTATTCGTAGTGACGTCATCACGTCGCAGTTACAAAACAGAAAATGAATCAACTTCCTGTTAGGAGCGCGTTGCGAACTGGTCTTACACCATATTCTGGGACCACTGTATATTGCGACCTTAGGGGGCGGTATTGCATGCACTGTTGCAGGTCACAGAATGTGGTATAACACCGGGTCCACTCCAATCGACTGAACCAGAACCAGCTTCCTCTGATCTTGTTTCACAAATAAAAGGCAAAAAATATTAATCTCTAAACCTATAAAAACCTAGCCTGCACCAGACCCTTGTCCTTCACTTCGCTTTGTACTAGGGTCTGGGATTTCTCCCATAGACAAGGATTTCTCCGGTAGATTTTTGACCGGACCAATCAGAGAACAGAAGGCGGAGTTTTGAACGACGTCGACTGACGTCGTCAGTTAAAATGGCTGCCGCCACGAAGGAATTTTCATGAAAACAAGGTAAAAAACTATTATTTCTTTGCTGAGAAAAAATATATTTCTTAGCTGACGTTATATCAGAAGTGTTCCTGAGCTTAACAGTTCCTAAATCAATTCACGAAATGGTCAAATCTGCTGGATTTAAATAGTTTCGGTTTGACATTTTCCAAACAGCCTTGGGTGCGCTACGAAAATAAATTATAAAAAATCGAATTTTATCTCATTTATTACTACTGTTTACATTTATTACTACTGTTTACATTTATTACTGTTTACATTTATTACTACTGTTTACATTTATTACTACTGTTTACATATAACTACTTTTTATATCTTACCACTGCTGATATATATATTATTTTTACTAGCCTTATTGCATATGCCACTTTACCTCTATACCAATATCAACTACCTCATACATATACTGTGTACATTAACTTCATATGCTGCTTTGTCACTCTTTTACAAATGTCAATGCCAGAACCTTCATTTTATTTTATAGATATACTTTTTACACTTTTATACTACTATGCAAAAAACTCAGGACAGTACAGTATTACACTTTTATTATTTCATTTTATGCTTATGTTTATTAAATGTTTAGTGTTTTAGTGTTGGTGTAACTTTTCATACTTTTATACTACTATGCAAAAACTACTATGCAAAAACTCAGGACAGTATTACACTTTTATCATTTCATTTTATGCTTATGTTTATTAAATGTTTTAGTGTTTTCAGTGTTTTAGTGTTTAAATGGTTACTGTTGCACCGAGGGACTGACAGAAATGCAATTTCAATCCTGTGTATGTCCTGTACATATGCATTTCTGACAATAAAGTTGACTTTGACTTGACTTGATTAGAAATGAGAACTAATGGCCTGCAGTTTTTATTAGATGTAAGGATTTTTTTTTCCAATGCATTTTGGGGGGAAATGTTCTTAAAACTTCAAAGAACGTGAGATTTTCCCTCAGAAAGTTTTGTTTCAGATTTGAGAAATCCTTACTTGTAATAGTTTTTATACTATATTACTGACTGTGCTGTTTTGTTTCATTTTATTTTAAAGATTGTTTTTAGATGTTTTTCCAAACTCCAGACATCCACTTTACCTTTAATTAAGCTCATTCTTGCACCTCCTAACACAACCCTCTGTGTCGTTCTTCAGGTGAGCGCAGCTGGAGGCGCATGATGGCACCGTGCGTATTTACGCACCACTGCGTAAAATGGCACATCCACAACTAATAAAGCTCTTACCTGTTTCCACAGGAAGCTGTCCATCCCGTTTATCGTCCAAGAAGTGGCCACGTGCACGGCGGACAGCACGAGCCCGGTGATGACCGCCGCGCGCATCCTCACGGGCAGCAGGGTGTAGATGACGTGGATGAAGAACACGGTCCACCACACGCCCTCCGTGGCGCTCCGGGGCCGCACGAGCAGCACCCCCACCACCTGCACCACCAGCACCAGCAGGATGAGCGCGTAGCACGCCGCCCACATGTGGTCCTGGTGGAAGGCGCTCCTGTTGCACACCACGATGAGCGCGAGCGTGAGGAAGATGGCCACGGAGAACACCGCGGTGAACGTGACGCTCGGTCCCGCCGCGCCGCCGCAGCAGTGGAAGGCCAGCATGACCGCGAGCACGAGCACGAGCACGGCCATGAGCATGGTGAGGCTGCTCTGGTTGAGGCGGAAGAAGTAGCGCTGGTACAGCCGCTCCAGCTTCTCCGAGCCGAACTTCTTGGAGCTGAAGACGCGCGCCACGCAGACGCAGCACGCCGCCAGGGAGACGCGCACCTCCGGCATGGTGAGCGCCTCCTCCTCGTCGCTCCTCTTGCCCCCGCGCTCCTCCAGACCCAGCTCCACGGACCTGGGCCTCACCTCCTCCTCTGGACGCTTGATGGACGCGCCATGGTCCTGCCACGCCGCGCGGGACCGGAAGCTGACCCTGCTGACGGTCGTGGGGGCCCGGTCGGGTGGTCGCGGCGCATCCTCCTCTCTCCAGCGGCTGCTGGTTCGCTTCCTGCGTGGGGACCACCCGTTGGCCACGGGCTCGGACTCCCCCCACGCGGATCTGTGCTCGGGCCCTCCCCTCGGCCCCGGCGCACCGACACCCACACCGGGGGGGCTGACGCTGTTCGACCTGGACATGGTGGAGGGACCAGATAAAGAAGTCTGTTCACAGAGTTAAATATCCACCTGAACGCACCATTGTCCCCCCATTGAACCTGAACGCACCACGGTCCAGCTGCTTTTCTACAGAGAGGGAGTCAAATCAATGGACGCGTCACGGACACGAGAGGCAGGAACACCTGATCCAGGTGGATGCGCCTCTACATCATCAGGCCCAATTAGCCGTGGAGATAGTGCACGGCAGCGCGCGCGTGTACATGGAAGAAATAGATCCCGCGAGTCATCAGCAGCTGTCCCCGGAGATCACAGCGCAGCACAATCAATTAGAAGAGAGCTCCCCTGATGCTGGAGGTTCTGGTCCTGATGCAAAGAGCCCTGGAGGTTCTGGTCCTGATGCAAAGAGCCCTGGAGGTTCTGGTTCGGTCCAGTCTTCATGCACCTGAACATCTCAGCTCAGACGGTGGTGGGAGCCACACTGCTTCATCATCATCACGAGCCGCATCCTCCTCATCCTCGGGCACAGGATCATTATGTTGGTCGCAGCGCGCGACGTGTACCTGCGCGCGGCCAGCAGCTGTCCAACATCTGCTCAGGTCCAGATGTTGATGGGTCTGCGCGCGGACAAATGATGGATAGTGTCCGATCCCGTGGCGCAGCGCGCATCCCCGGACAGCTCGCTCCGTGTGTGTGTGTGTGTGTGTGCGCGTGGGGAGCGTGGCATCACAACATATTTACAGATGATGATGATGATGATGATTTCTGCTTTAATGAGCATCAACCAAGTCTGCTTCCTGTCGCCCGCCTCCCCTCCGCGCCGCCATTGGGCAGCAGGGCGGGGTGAGTCACTGTGAGGGCGGCTCTGATTGGACCGCGGCCCTGTCAGTCATGAGCCAGGGGGCGGGTCTGTGCGTGCTGCTGGAAACCCACGCGTGGACTGAGCGACCAGTTTCCACTTTATCTATTTTTAGATTGTATCCCAGAGTTCCTGGTGGAAAAGAAAAACATGTTTAAGGTGGAAATGATCAGTTGAATGTGTTGTTGTGATGCTCTCATTTGTTTAGATTTGTTTTTCTTTTAGGCTTGTTTTTTATTGGTTTACATGCATCATGTGACTTTCTTAATTTACTGCACCTGTGCAGCTTTGATTAATAAAAGGTGTGTGCTCCTTCAAACATCACTCTGGGAGAATGAAGTGAAACATGAAACCATGTTCAAGCGTCAAAAGTGAACTCTGTTCACAGTTTTAATAAATTATTCTCCACTTTTCATTTCATTTGCAAAATATCAGTTGTGGCGGCCCGTGAAATGTCCACGAGGGGGCTAATTCTCTAAAATGAAAAAAAAAAAACTTCCCAAGTTCAAACTGTTTTTTTTTTAATCAAATGCAGATTAATACAAGGTCAACAGAACAATTAAATGCTCAGGATGAGAAGAGCCAATTTGACTCACTAAAACAACAAAGAACAAACAAAAATATATATAAATAAATAAATTATATATAAATTATAGAAAGGAAAATAAGTGAGATTAAAACATTTCTGCATTTCTACTTGCAAGAGGCTTTGTTTTCATTCTCCAGATCAATACAGTGTTAAGAAATAGTAAAACACCACAAGTGACATTTAGTATATAAAATTATTAATGTTTGATCATTTTTTATAAGCAAATTAAAATAAATGTAGCCATCAGAGTCCAATACTGTACAATAACCTGCACTGGCAACCTAACTCCACAAACAAACAAAGAAAAAACAAACTCACCAGTTGCCACTTTTAGAATAAACAGTCAGCTGAAGGCTTTTATCACAAACAGAGCCACCTAAAAGTGGAGAGGATATCAGTCAGGAATGGTAATATAATAATATAAGCATTAGATAAAGGCTAGCATTAGCATGCTAGCTCCAAAAACAAACTCACCAGTTGCCACTTTTAGAATAAACAGTCAGCTGAAGGCTTTTTTCACAAACAGCCATCTAAAATTTGAGAGGCAAATCAGTCAGAAATGCAAATATACATTAGATAAAGGGCTTTCAATGATTTAAAACTTACCTGAGCACGCCTGCTTGAGTCACTGACCGCACGGCTCATTTTCCAGCCAAAAAAATAATATTTTTTTTAAATAAATAAATAAACGGACAAAAACAAGTGATTGGTAGGTAGAGCTCACGTTGGACGTGTTCAGGGCGGTGAAATCTGCGCCCAGCATCTTCCCATTGTTTTGTAATGTCGTGGAATAATTGCGCATGCGCCATTTATAACGAGAGCGCCCCCAAACCAGCAAATACGTCACCAATGACAAAACGTTTTTTGAAACAAACAATATGGTAAATGGAGCTTATTTATATAGCGCTTTCCAGTCCCCTGTGAGGAGCCCCAAAGCGCTTTACAATACCAACCATCCACCCATTCATACACGCATTCATACACCGGTAGCGGTATAACTCATAATTACTCATAAAATATTTATCCTATAAAAACATATATGGATATATTTCGAAATATTTTAATTGTATTGTTTCATTTTTATAAAAAAAATTTTTTTAGAGTCTTCAATTGTAAAATAATAATAATAATATAATAATAATCATTTTATTTAAAAGCGCCTTTCATGACACCCAAGGACACTTAACAAACCAACACAGTGAATACAGAGCAAACATTATCAGCGACAAATTGAAATATAAAATACATAAAGGATATAAAATGGAAGATAAAAATACATTTAGTAAAGTTAATGATAAGCTAGTCTAAAGAGATGTGTTTTCAGGGCAGTCTTGAACAGAGAAAGGGAGGTGGTGTTTCGAAGGTCTGGCGGTAGAGCGTTCCAGAGGTGAGGGGCAGAGCAGGTGAAGGCCCTGCTCCCCATGGTGGAGAGGCGGGCAGAGGGTACATGGAGATGTAGCGAAGAGGAGGATCTGAGAGAGCGTGATGGGATGGAGATTTGTAGGAGGTCAGATAGATAAGGAGGGGCAAGGTTGTGGATAGCTTTGAACGTGAGGAGTAGAATTTTGAAGATGATGCGTGATTTAACCGGGAGCCAGTGGAGCTGCTGCAGGACAGGAGTGATGTGGTTATAGTAGGAGGTTTGAGTGATGACACGGGCAGCTGAGTTCTGGACCATCTGTAACTTGTGGAGAGATTTGTTGGGGAGGCCGTAGAGAAGGGAGTTGCAGTAATCGATACGGGAAGTCACAAGACTGTGCACCAGGATGGCTGTGGAGCGGGGGTGAGAGAAGGACGGAGACGGTTAATATTACGGAGGTGGAAATAGGCAGACCGAGTAATATTGTTGATGTGTGAAGTGAAGGAAAGAGTGGTGTCGAGGATGACACCGAGGCTCTTGACCTGAGGGGAGGGGGATAGCAGAGAGTTGTTAAGGGGGACGAGAAGATGTTCTGATTTTGAAATAGAGTTTTTGGTACCGACGAGAATGACTTCTGTTTTGTTGCTGTTTAGTTGAAGGAAATTGTTAGAAAACCAGTGATTAAGCTCAATGAGACAGTCGGTGAGGATGGAGGGCGGGTGGGTGGAGTTAGGTTTTGATGACAGGTAGAGCTGCGTGTCATCAGCATAACAGTGGAAATGGATGCCATGTTTGCGGAAGATGTGGCCTAGAGGAAGGAGGTAAATGATGAAGAGGAGGGGTCCGAGGACAGAGCCTTGGGGGACACCCGTGGAGACAGGGGAAGACTGGGAACGGAAGGATTTAAGCTGAATGAATTGAGTGCGGTCAGAGAGATAGGAGGTGAACCAGTCTAACGGGGTACCTGAGATGCCAATGGAGGTTAGTCTGTTGAGGAGGATAGAATGACAGATGGTGTCGAAGGCAGAACTTAGATCAAGAAGAATGAGGATGGACAGAAGACCAGAGTCAGCAGCAAGAAGGAGGTCGTTAGTCATTTTTATTAGAGCTGTTTCGGTGCTATGGTGGGGGCGAAATCCCGATTGAAACTCTTCATAAATGTTGTTGTTGGACAGGTGTGAGTGAACAAAATCAGAACCAAATGGTAAAGAAGTTCTAGTGGGGTGGCGCCCTAGCGCCCCCTATTGGCCGGCCGCCCCTGAGTTTGACAGAGGCAAATGTTTCTCAAAGGAGGTCAAATGCGGGGCTCGAGTTTATTGTAGGGATAGGGAACATTTTAATGTATGCACTTAGGTGCATGTGAATGATGCAAATTGGATCAAGTGCTGCAACTTATTTATTGTGTGATTGTTTATTAAACATTCACACTATTGTGATCCTGATTGGATTTTTCTTGAAGTTACTGAGCATCTTTCTCGTGTCACAATTTTTGTGTCATTTCATCAAATCAAAACGTTCAGCTCTTTCAGGACAATCCTGACTTCTGGTATCGGTGCAACGCTTTTTGAAAAATTTAGCCTTTTCTGACACTTTTTCTAATTCCAAATTTTTTGCTCTCCTTTAAACTTTTTCAGCCTAATTCAGGAAAAATGTTCTTTCCACCTACCAAAGACAGACGTATTCTGTTCATAACGTTATTATTATTAAGCCTGAGAGTTGCCGGACGTATACCCAGACAAATGACAATGGTGCAATAATAATAATAATAGGGTAGTCCTCGACTTACGGCAATTCGACATACGAACGCATCTTATTAATAAAAAAATTAAATTAAAATTAAAATTAAAAAAATTGAGAAATCTTATTTTATGTGTTTAAATGTTTTTGATTTCATGTGTACAGCACGTGGTTGCAGCTGTGGTTGTTTTAAATGGCTTTACAAATAAATTATTATCATTTTTATTACTGTATTATTATTTTGAAGCAGATTACGCAGTTTTCAGAGTCAGAGTCAGAGAGAATTTATTGTCATTTGCACCGCATGTAGTACATGTGTTGAAAACGAGATTATGTACACAGGGTCCCAGTTACATCCAACAACAAATGCAAGAGAAAAACAATAATAACATCTAGGATTAACTAAGAGAGACATCAGCTAGTAATACACTAAGCCCTAATGTAGTAGAAAAACATCATTATAAACAGCAGCACGAACATGAGCAGATGGTCACAGATGAACGCAGCAACAAGAAACAGATCAGTATCAGCATGATGTGACATTTTGCAGTGTTTATTCTTATTATTTATTTATTCATGAGTCTGACAGCCTCAGGGTAGAAGCTGTTCCTCAGTCTAGTGTTCCTCAGCAGTTGTCGTTTAGCTTCGGTTACCTCCAGCTTCGACAGCCGGCTTTGGACAGACCGTCTGTCCGATCAGAGATTGCTTCGCTCGGATAAATGAGCTGACGGTCAGTGAACTCTGTGGACGTCTCAGGTGGACGAACGGATTGGCGGCCTGGATGTTGTTAGCACCCGGAGCTAACAAGCTAAAACGCGGACGGACGGCTTGGCGGTTGGTGGCACCCGGAGCTAACATGCTAACGCGGAGAAACTGCTTCACCAGCTCCCAGTAAGTTATTAACTCTTTTTTCCTTCATTATGGTTCCAAATGTGTGGAGCTAACATGCAGTTACAAACAGTTTGGACCGCATGAAGCAGCTGGAAGCTGCAGAGCTCGGACGTGCAAGGAGCTAACATGCTAAGACATGCTAACTACAGGTAGTCCCCGATTTACGAGCGAGTTCCGTTACAACGAGGCGCTCGTAAACCGGAAATCTCGTAATTTGGAACGGCCGCCACGTGTCTCGTAAGTCCGGAATTTCGCTCGTAAATTGGAACGGTTTTGCTAGCGCGACTACAAACACTCGTTTTTCATCGAAAAACTGCTTACGAGTGCATAAAAATGATCGGAAACGTGTGTCCACATGTTTAGCTAACGAACTGTGGTGAAAAAACACAGAAAAACTCTGTATTTTTTGCGTTTTTTCAAAAAATTCGCCAGCTCGTAAGTCCGGAACCTCGTAGATCAGAGCGCTCGTAAATCGGGGACTACCTGTATTTTTTTCCTTCATTATGGCTCCAAATGTACTGTATGTGTTTTTTGATAATTATGTAGGGTACTGTGTTAGGATAGGCGAAGTGCTTGGTAACTTGGTAACTGTACAGTAACGTACATGTACTGTACGTGTATAAGTGGCGGCTCGTGTGTTTCCGACTAACGGTGATTTTTGACATACGAATGGCCGTAGGAACGGAATTCGTTCGTATGTCGAGGACTACCTGTACTCCCTAAAATGTTCCTCGGGGTCGCACGCACCCCCCGACATCCCCCTAGGCCCCCCAGGGAGGCACACCCGACTATTTGAGAAGGACTTGTTTTAAGACAGCAACATTTCATTTTGCTCTTGGCTCACACTTTGATTTTTTTGTTGGTTTATCAATGAATATTTGAAAATTAAAAATATTCAAACAACAGATGTCATGACCTTCACAGAACTCAGCTGTAAGATAACCAAACTCTCCCTTTAAATCCTGCTGGTGAGGCACCTTCCATATTTACATGTGAAGAACAAACACCTGGCTCATCGAAGGCCACGTCGTGCGCCAACGACCCTCAACTGGAAGCATGTGACACGAGCCTCACGTGTCTGCTGGGACCAGTTCCCCTCCAGCTGAAACTCTCCGTCCTTTGTGGAATTCATCAAGAGTGAAACATTGTTCACGAGGAGAACAGCGGCTTCTGTTCAGCATCAAATGACAAACGAGCCCAGATATGAATCAGATACAAAACGATCTGGATTCAACTCGTTCTCTTTGCTCGTCTCATGATGTTCACGTGCTCTCTTTTGGCCCTTGTGTTGCACGCAACACTGTTTATGATGAAAAACAGAATTAATGACAGATGCATGAGCGACGTGAAGTTAACTCAGTTCTGTGTCACCTGTATGCAACGAGCAGGTGGAGCACAGTCAAAGCATTTGCCGTACTTTCCGCCCTATAAGTCGCATTAGTCCAATTATGTCCAATAAAGTGGAAAAATCCATAAACGTGTTGCACCTCCGTAAAAGTCGCATCTATTATGCGTCACTGCTGACGCGTCGCGTATGTTACGCGTCACCGCAAATGGCCACAGGAGCGTGCACGGTAGGACTTTAACAAGATTAACACTTAAAAACAATTATTTGTTTGTTGAAAATTATAGCAAAGATGTGTCTGAGCTGAACTTTTCCTTAATAAATGCACGTAATGGTCAAATCAGCTGAATTTTTTTTTTAAATAGTTCTATTTCATCCCTCCTGACTGCCAGGGGCGGTGCTTTCAAGCACGAATGAACATTCTTGCGCATGCGCAGGTCGAGTACAAATAACAACAACGTCACCCCGTGACCTGCCGGGGACCCGCGTGACTCTATATAGGCACGTCACATCCGGGGCCCAGTCCCTTAATTCTTCTCGCACGCAGGTTTCTATCTGTTGAGTACAGCGTGTGGTCGTGTGAAGCTTGTTGCTTCGGTGTGAACCACACTGCTTCCAGAAAAACTACTCGCTAGTAGCCACGTGACCAACTCTGGTCGGAGTTGCGGGTAAGTCTCGCCCTCCAGGGCTGCACGAGCGGTTTTCATCTTTAAGCTAGATTCATACTTGACGCGCCGCGCAGCGCGCGAGGGTGCGCGCTCCAAAAGTGACGCAATTTCACAGTCCCCGCCCCTGCGCGTTGGCCCCGCGCAGGGGATTAGCGCGTGCCGTGCACCTCTGAATTTTTGAAACTCCGCAAGCCCTGCGCGCGCGGTAGGCGCCATGAGGTCCTCACCGACAGCCTTCACCCTCTTCACGCCGGAGCCTGCAGCTGTTTGCGCCGCTGTGGTCGTGGAGACGGAGTCGCGACGCATGGAGGAATGTTTTGTGACACAAAATGTATTAAATTATCCTTCATTCCTGATCTGGAGTCGGACTTTTCTTTTGTTTTTTCGCCAAAAGTCACGTGATCGCTTTCTCCTCCGCTGACTCCATGCATTAAAACCGCAAATAAAGACAACAGTTCAGCACGCGAGCAGAAAGCTATTTGTTTTTGTTGTGTGACGTCAAACAGTTCTTCTTCTACGGTAGATTTCTTCTTCTACACCTTTCTTGCAACATATGCACAGGTTTTAGAGGGTACTGCCTCCTGCTGGTCCGTAAAAGAACAGCACTTTGCCATGCGCCGCCGTGCGACAACTATAAACACAGAGGCGACACTGTAAACGCATTTTGCCGCACGGCACAGTGCACGCGCAGCGCGCGCGCTCCAGCCTGCGGACCAAAGCGCGAGTCTAACTCAGCCTTTACCGGTTCTACGGTCGCTTCAACGACATCTGGTAAGTTCTGCTCTTTTTTACTCTCACAGCGGTGGCGTTTCTGCCCGTGTGGAGTTAATCTTCTGTTGTTTATGTGACTCACCTGTAGCGTTTTCGCTAGCGTGGTGTTTAACTTCTGTTATTTATGTGACTCACCTGTAGCGTTTTCGCTAGCGTGGTGTTTGACTTCTGTTGTTTATGTGACTCACCTGTAGCGTTTTCGCTAGCGTGGTGTTTGACTTCTGTTGTTTATGTGACTCACCTGTAGCGTTTTCGCTAGCGTGGTGTTTAACTTCTGTTGCCATTTATTCAACTCACCAGTAGCGTGTACTGCTCGTGTTTGAGTTAATTAATTATCCTGATTATTATCCAACTCACCAGTAGCGCTTTCGCTCGCACTGAGTTGTCTATTGTTTGTCATTTCCAGTGGTGGGCGTCAGACCGCTAGGGAGCGTTAAAGCGCTAATCCGCTTACAGTGGGCCTAAACTTTTTGTCAGCGTTTTTGTGGATTGACTAACTTTTATAATTCATAAGCGGATTTGTGCTATTTTTATTTAAAATGCAGTACCGCTAATAACTAATTATCTATCAGTAAAAACCAATAAACTTATTTACAAGCTCTTATGCTGCTTGTTTTACCTTTTTCCCCACCGTAAACAGCAGAGAGGAGGAAGGGTGTGAGGGGGAGGGGGGCAGAGCTGAGAACAGACTCGGATCTACCATGTAGGTAAATGCCTGGGGGTCCCATTTCAGCAGTGGCCCCGGCCCCGCCTCGCCCCGTGCAGTCACCTACATCACTAACATTGATCCTGCTTGTTAATGTACATTTAACATAAAAATAATTATAGTTACGATGAAAACGATCATTAAATACGCAATTAAAAAAACGGTCGATTTCTTTATCCCCCTACTAAAAATGGACTATTCCATCTTGACATCTTCCGGGTCACTCAGAGGTGAACTCGGGGGCTAATTCTGTGGCTACTGTTTGTGCTGGGTACTTGGATAAATCCGTAGAGAACCCCGCTGTTTCAAGCCAAATTAACGTGGCCGGAGGATTTTATTGTGTGTTTTGTGTCGACCATTTGACGGTGAGTCGTTATTTTTATGTATTTTAGTTACTTTTCATTAAATCTGTTGACTACCTATAGACGCTAACTCTGTGTCTGCCTGTTGGTAGTGCTGGGTTACTAATGGATAAATCCGTAGAGAACCCCGCTGTTTCAAGCCAAATTAACGTGGCCGGATGATTTTATTGTGTGTTTTGTGTCGACCATTCGACGGCGAGTCGTTAGTTTCATGTATTTGGGTTACTTTTATGTATAAATGCGGTGGCGACACACCCGTGTATTTGAGATTTAAACGTGGTTTTAGGGATTAAAAGATCATTCTATTTTTTGTTAATTTCGTGGCCGAATAGAATATATGTACGTAAAGTATTAAATAAATCCTTTGATTTTTGTAATTTCATCCTTTTAGGATCATTTTTGTTACTTTTCAGTTGGCAGTGTAGTGCAAATATTGATAACGCTGCCGGCTATATATAAATATATATATATATATATATATATATATATATATATATATATATATATATATATATATATATATATATAATATAGAAATATATAAATAGCGGATTAGATTAGCTTCCCCTAATTTTCATAAGACATTTGTGCTTTTGAAATTGTGGACCTAAAAAAATTAATAAGCGTTTTAGAAATTGTGGAACTAATTTTTTAATTAGTGTTGCCCAGCTTTGGTCATTTCAGCTCACCAGTGGCGTATACGCTCACACTGGGTTCTGTAATTTATCTGCTCGTGTTTGAGTTTCTTGATGAATATTATCCAACTCACCAGTAGCGTGTACTGCTTGTGTTTGAGTTGATTACTTCTCCTGATTATTGTCCAACTCACCAGTGGTGTTTACGCTCGCACTGGGTTCTGTATTTATCTGACTTCACCGTTTGGTTTTTCTCCCTGCTAACGGAGTCGCCAGTGGCGCTTTCTGCTCGTGCTTGACTCCTCTTGGTGGCTGACTGCTCACGCTTCTCGAGCATGATGCTGCAAAGTCTGTGTTGCTCGACCTGTCTGACGCCGCTTCAGCCCGAGGACGGACATGACTTATGTCCCTCCTGTCTCTGTGTGGCGCAATTCCAAGAGGCGCTGTCGGCTGACGCTTGCCCCAACTGTGCAGTCATGCCCTGGTCGATTAGACGGGACCGGTTGGCTGCACTGGAGCGGCCTACCGAAGACGGGGCGTGTGCTTCGCCACGTAGCACGTTGCCACCGGGTCAGGCGGTGAGCAAACGGCCTGCTGTGGCGGCACCTTCGTGGCCGGCGAAGCGAGCCAGACGGCCCGATAAGGACAGGTTGTCCACGAGGGTGGATCACCTCACCGCCGAGCTGACCCGCATGAAGGCCCTCCTCCAGTCTTTTCAGACTGATGATGGCCGGGACAGGGCGCTCCCTCCCGAGCGGGATGACGCATCAGTCGCTGGCGACGATGCTCTTTCATTGGCGGCCTCTGACACTCACTTCCGTGAGGACCTTTCGGAGCAGGGCTCCGGGACGTCTAGGTCTGACTCCGTTGTCTCCCAGGACAATACGGAGGAGTCCGTGACAGCCGCCATTCGAACGGCTCTTGCCCGCCTGCAGATTAGTGTCCCTCCGGCCCAGCCTGCAGCTTCCAGTGCGTTTTTTAGGCGCCGTACGTCGGAAGCGACCCTTGTGGTTCCTCCCTCGGACGAGTATGTTCGGGAACTACATGCCTGCTGGTCTGACACCAGGGCGTTTTCATGTCCGACACGGGATGGCAGGGTCCTAGCATCCATGTAGGAGGCACCCAAGGTTTGCCTGGGGCAGATGCCTGCGGTGGAACCGAGCATCGCCTCTCTTATCGTCCCTCCTGACGAGGCCTTGCGGCCCAATGCCCGTTGTCCGCGACCTCAGTGCCGTATTACTGACGACCTTCTCTGCAGGGCCTATGATTCTGGGGCCCGCATGGGTCGGATTGGGAACTCTCTTTCCCATCTCATGCTGGCCCTGTCGTCCTCATTGGAATCTGTTCCAATGGACCATCCCACGCAAGGCCTGGTTGATGCATCTCTGCAGGCCTTTGCCTTGATGACAAGAGAGGTTGGCCGAACACTCTCCACACTAGTGCGTGCTCGCCGCCAGGTCTGGCTGGCACAGTCGCCACTCACTGAGCCTTGTAGGAGAACCTTACGGGACCTACTGTGGTTCCGGGGGAACTGTTTGGCTCTGCGGCACTAGACGCCTTGGACCGTACTGCTCAGGCATCTCGTACGAGGCAGCAGCTGACGGGGCTTCACAGACGTGATCGCCAACCGGCTGGCACTTGGATGGGTATGGGCTCCTCACGGAGGTCCTCGCGTCCGTCCCTTTCTCTACGTTGCGCCTCGGGTTCCGACGCGGGGTCGGGGATCGGCCCAGAGACCTTTTCCAGGTCAGAGGGGTCAGACTCTTGACCTGGCTGGGGCTGGGCCGTCTCACTCCTTCGAGCGACGCATCCTCCCAGGCTTTCGAGGGGTCGGGGGGCCCGCAGATGACGCCTTGGTGCCGACGGCCGGTTATTTTGCCCCGAGACAGCTCAACTACTGGGCTACCCACACGTCGGACGGATGGGTGTTGTCCACCCTGTCCCGGGGGTGTTGTCTTCAATTCCGCTGCCGGCCGCCCGTTCCTGGCCAGGTCAGGATGACTGTCATCTGCGATCCGCTGAAGGCACGGGCACTGAACGACGAGATCTGCACCTTGCTGGCCAAAGGAGCTATAGTGCCTGTGGACCCCCTGCTGGATCCAGGGGGCTTTTATTCCACTTGTTTTCTTGTTCCGGAGAAGACCGGGGATCTGCGTCCGGTTTTGGACCTGGTCACAGAAACTGTTGCGTTTGACGCAGCGTCTTCTGACCTGGGCTGCTCCATGCTTGGCCAGCCTCCGAGCAACTTACATCCCGGGGGCACAGAACGTGCCGACGGACTCTCTGTCCCGTCAGAGGCCACTCCCGGGGGAGTGGAAACTTCACGATGAAGTAGTGGAGATAATCTGGGCCACGATGCGCTGGCGCACGACTGGCCCCGGTCCCTCCTTTATGCCTTTCCGCCCTTCAGCCTACTCTTTAAGACCCTCCTGCGGATTCGTCAGGGGGGCACACGGTTCTCCTGGTGGCCCCCTTCTGGCCAGGAAGGACTTGGTTCCCTCTGCTGCGCGAACTCGGCTCCGGCTCACCGGTGCGTCTCCTCTCTAGGACGGACCTTCTTTCCCAGATGGAGGGTCGGGTTCTGCACCCGAACCCGGACCTGCTCCAACTCTGGGTCTGGCCCCTGCGGGGTCGGGGCCCGCCTTTTCAGGATACGCCGGGCCGGTAGGACATGCGATGGCCAATGCATGGGCGCCCTCCACGCGGGCCGTGTATACTAATAAATGGACGGCCTTTGTGGCCTGGTGCCGCGATAATGGGCAGGATCCGGTACGGTGTTCAGTCTCTGACATACTGACCTTCCTGCAAGCGTTACTGGACCGTGGACGATCCCCATCTACCTTAAAGGTATATGTGGCTGCCATTTCTCGTTGGCATGTCGGCCCGAACGGTTGTTCGGTAGACCGGGACAAGGATGTTGCACTGTTTTTGAGAGGTTCTCGGCGTTTACATCCACCCAAACGCCCTATGGTGCCAGCATGGGACCTTTCTCTGGTGCTTGAGGCTCTTCGGCCCCCCCGTTTGAGCCCCTGGCGTCTGCAGACCTCAAATGGCTCTCGATGATAACGGCATTTCTTTTGGCTATGGCTTCTGCGAAGCGTGTGGGGGAATTGCAGGCTCTTTCTGTGGCTGAGCCCTGTTGCCGATGGAACCTTGATGGCTCAGGTGTCACGTTTTGGCCTGATGTGGCATTTCTGCCTAAAGTGTCCCTACCAGCCGGTGGTACCCAACCACTCCATCTTGCCCGGTTTGACCCCGGTGGTTCCTCCGAACAGTTGTGCCCTGTTCGTTCACTTGAGACGTACATAGCCGCTATGGCGCCCATCCGGAGGACGGATGGCCTTTTTGTGTGCTACGCTGGCCCACGTACAGGTCAGGCACTCTCTAAACAGCGACTGTCGCACTGGGTGTGGATTTGATCTCCACGGCTTATGCCTTGCAGGACCGGGTGACGTGCCACTCTACGAGGGGCATGTCGACCTCGTTTGCTGCCATGACGGGGGTACCGTTGGACAGTATCTGCCGTGCGGCCTCCTGGACGTCGCAGAGTACTTTTACTCGATTTTACCGGGTGAATGTGGCTGCGCCCTATCCCCTTCAAGGAGTTCTGGAGCAGCATGTCTCCCCTTCACATTGAGGTGAGTGGTTGTTGTTCCTTGAACGTTGACGATTCCTCGTGACCATGTTGCCATGCGTCATCCGTGCTTGAAAGCACCGCCCCTGGCGGTCAGGAGGGATGAAATAGAACGAAAGTTACTACTGTAACTACGGTTCTATGAATCCCGGATGACCGCCAGGGTGCTTAGTCCCTCGGAATCCTTGCTTTGCGAGAAGATTGAGGGACTGGGCCCCGGATGTGACGTGCCTATATAGAGTCACGCGGGTCCCCGGCAGGTCACGGGGTGACGTTGTTGTTATTTGTACTCGACCTGCGCATGCGCAAGAATGTTCATTCGTGCTTGAAAGCACCGCCCCTGGCGGTCATCCGGATTCATTGAACCATAGTTACAGTAGTAACTTTCGTTTCGCTACGTCGGTGCTGCGAAGCGTGCATGCGCAGCGAGCGGATAAACACTAGCTCTACCAGTTTTTGTCAAAATGACAATTCTACCTATGCAACCCATGGGATTGTCAAACTGACAAATTGAATTAGCATTTTTAAAGCCATTGGTATGTATATGAGGCCATTCCAATCTGTTGGCGGGGAGGAGGCCTTGGGGCATATTTATATAGTCAGGTAAATCCAGTGGTGGAGAAAATACTCAAACACTGTACTTAAGTAAAAGTGCAAATAAACAGACAAAAATATACTCTAGTAAAAGTAGAAGTACCATATTAATATTTTTACTTAAGTAAAAGTAAATAAGTACTTGCTTTTAAAAATACTTAAAGTATTAAAGTAAAAGTAATTGCTGAATGTATTACCTAATGCAATGGCCTACAATACCATAAAGTGTGTGATATATATATATATATATATATATATATATATATATATATATATATATATATATATATACATATATATATGTGATATATATACATATATATATATATATGTATATATATAGATATATATACATGTATATATATATATATATATATATATATATATATATATATATATATATATATATATATATATATGTATATATATATATATATATATATATATATATATGTATATATGTATATATGTATATATATATTTATAAGTATATATATATATATTATATATATACAGGTAGTCCCCGACTTACGAGCGAGTTCCGTTACAACGAGGCGCTCGTAACATGGAAATCTCGTAATTTGGAACGGCCGCCACGTGTCTCGTAAGTCCGGAATTTCGCTCGTAAGTTGGAACGGTTTTGCTAGCGCGACTACAAACACTCGTTTTTCATCGAAAAACCGCTTATGAGTGCATAAAAATGATCGGAAACGTGTGTCCACATGTTTAGCTAACGGACTGTGGTGAAAAAACACAGAAAAACTCAGTATTTTTTGCGTTTTTTCCAAAAATTTGCCAGCTCGTAAGTCCGGATGCTCGTAGGTCAGAGCGCTCGTAAGTCGGGGACTACCTGTATATATATATATATATATATATATATATATATATATATATATATATATATATATATATATATATAGCTTGGTCCGCATTGCCGGCAGTAAGTCAGGCTCGTTTCCGGTAAAAGTTGGACTCCGCCAAGGTTGCCCTTTGTCACCGATTCTGTTCATAACTTTTATGGACAGAATTTCTAGGCGCAGCCAAGGTGTTGAGAGGATCCGTTTTGGTGACCTTAGAATCGCTTCTCTGTTTTTTGCAGATGATGTGGTCCTATTGGCTTCATCAGCTCGTGATCTACAGCTTTCACTGGAGCGGTTTGCAGCTGAATGCGATGCGGCCGGGATGAGGATCAGTTCCTCCAAATCCGAGGCCATGGTCTTGAGCCGGAAAAGGGTAGCATGCCCTCTCCGGGTCGGGGAGGAGGTCCTGCCCCAAGTGGAGGAGTTTAAGTATCTCGGGATCTTGTTCACGAATGAGGGAAAACTGGAGCGTGAGATCGATAGGCGGATAGGTGCAGCGTCCGCAGTGAAGCGGGCGCTGTACCGGTCTGTCGTGGTGAAGAGAGAGCTGAGTCAAAAGGCAAAGCTCTCAATTTACCGATCGATCTACGTTCCCACCCTCATCTATGGTCATGAGCTTTGGGTTATGACCGAAAGAACAAGATCTCGGATACAAGCGGCTGAAATGAGTTTTCTCCGCAGGGTGTCTGGACTCTCCCTTAGAGATAGGGTGAGAAGCTCAGTCATCCGGGAGGGACTTGGAGTAGAGCCGCTGCTTCTCCACATCGAGAGGAGCCAGTTGAGGTGGCTCGGGCATCTGGTTAGGATGCCTCCTGGACGCCTCCCTGGGGAGGTGTTCCGGGCATGTCCCACCGGGAGGAGACCCAGAGGAAGAGCCAGGACGCGCTGGAGGGACTATGTTTCTCGGCTGGCCTGGGAACGCCTTGGGATTCCCCTGGAGGAGCTGCACCAAGTGGCTGGGGAGAGGGAAGTCTGGGCCTCCCTACTTAGGCTGCTACCCCCGCGACCCGACCCCGGATAAGCGGAAGAAGATGGATGGATGGATGGATGGATGGATGGATGTTTTTGCTACTTTTCTATTGTTTATTGTTTAATGTATGTGTTTCATTGGCCTCGAGGCTCAATAAGATTTACCTGACTAAATAAAGGTTGAATGAAAAAAAATAAAAAAATAAAATTCAGTGTAACATTATTTTTGATCAAAGCTTGTAAGAACCCCCCCCCCCACCTACAGAGCAGTCTCTGGTGAAAACAACTCTCTCTCTCTGTAGAAGCAAGTTGGAAATGCTGTTGGAATGTGTGGTTAATTTGTGGGGGATGTATGTAAATGAATGTTCTTTGTGTGAGGGGGATCTTTTGTTTTGACCTACTGGAGAAGATTATGCTGGGAGAAGATTCTCAGGAGGGGATGTTTACCCAAAAACAAAGATATCCACCCCCAGGCTCATGACACCTAATGGAAGAATTGTCATTTTGACAAACTCATGGCAGTTCTAGTGTTTTTTTTTTCCCCTGGGTTTGCCAGTGTTAAAATTTAACAAGATATACACCTTGTAAAAAAAATATATATTTGTTAGCTGACATTATAGTAAACGTGTTTCTGAGCTTAACCTTTCCTTAATAAATGCACGTAATGGTCAAACCTGCTTAATTTAAATTGTTTCGCTTTGACGTCCTCCAAACGGTCGCGTGCGCTGCGAAAATAAATTATAAATAAATTAATTTTCTCTCAAACATCTCCTAAAGCTAATACATTGTAAATATCTATCCAGTGATTACTTTCTGTAAGTTTCATCAACATATGTCTTGTGGTTCATGAGCTATTTTGCTAACAAACACTGAGGTAACAGTAGTTCAGACCTCCAGAGAGCAGGAGGCTGTGCTGCAACAGAGTAAGTCTGAGCAGAGGAGGCTTCTGTCAGACACATGAGCTGGGAACGGTCGGTGGACCCTAGCAGCCGAAAGTGGTACTGCTCCATTTTTTTCATCAGAATGAATGGAAACGGTCATATCTCAGCCAAAAATTTGTCTAAAAATATGGGGGAAAATCCATAAATATGTTGCTTCGCCCCATAAGTTGCAGGACATGAAAATAAGTTTAAAAAAACTGCGACTTATAGGCCGGAAAATACGGTAGGTGCAACTGATTTGATGTTGTCCATGTCATTCTAGAACCATGTCGCTCGAGGTGGCTGCATGTCAGAGCAGCTCGTTTATTTTCGTTCTGAGATTTTGCGTTTGAAAACTTTAATTCCTGTTTTTTTTCTGGATGTAAATCACTTTTTTTTCCCCAGATGATTACTTCCAGATGCTGTGATGCTGGAAGGATTTTTACTGAAATATTTTCTACGGTACTTTTGAACATTTGTTACGATGCGTAACTATGACAACAAGGTGTTTTATTTTTTTACAACCGGGAGCTGCTGATTAATATCAAAAAAAGCTCAAATAATATCTCAACTACAGCCCCAAATCCCAAATGAGTTGAAAAGGAGGTGCCGTGGATGCATCTCCGTATACCTGGAAGTGGTGCTCGAGTGCTTGACCGAGATCTTGGAGGTATAGCGGGAAACGCGGCTGGTGACAGCGGGAGGACTGAGATCGTCCCTCAACACCTGCAGTTAAGTCTGCGGCGACGAGGGGCTCAGCAGGTTGCTGGGAGAAATGGCCATCGCTCGGGGAGGAGTTTGTTAAAGGTATTTAAAAATCTTCATGTTTTTAATTCCTTATACAGGTAGTCCCCGACTTACGAACGAGTTCCGTACCTACGGGCCGTTCGTAAGTCGAAAATGACGTAAGTCGGATCACATAAAATAAAATAAAAATTATATATATATATATATATATTTTTTAAATAAATAAATAGATGTACAGTACTGTATAGTCACCAAGCACTTAGCCTATCCTGACACAGTTTTTAAAGATGAAGGAGTGAGTTGAATTGTCTCCCTTTATGTGAATGGAGCCTGCTAGGGAGGAGGGAGACAATTCAACTCACTCCTTAACTATGTTAGGATAGGCTAAGTGCTTGGTAACTGTACAGTACTGTAAATTTATTTATTTATTATAATTTTTTTTAATGAGATAGGTTCGTAAGTCCGAAACGTCGTAAGTCGGGGGCGTCGTAAGTCGAGGACTACCTGTATTTTAACATCTTAAACTCTACTATTTCCTCAAGTGTTCTGAGTTTCACAGGGTTTATTTGTGACCTGACCTCATTCCTGTTGTCTTACTAGGTGCACAAAGCTGATTACAAAACCTGTCATGCACGATAAACATTAGTTGTCTAATTAGGTTTCCCAGAACAGATAAAAAAAAAATATTCGGCTCCAGCTTATCGCCTGAGCAGATGTGATGAAACTGTGATTGACCTCGTTGATAATATTTTCTGTGTCACTCGCTTGAACAAAAGATGGACTCAAATCTTAGGAAGTTGGAGTTCATCCTGATCTAGTCGGGGTGAATTTCCCTCTTTGCAAAGAGTCAAAAATCTCACGCTGTTGTCTTGTGTGAATTATTTATTTAAAGGTTCATGGTGAAAATACCTATAAGAGTTCTTCCCGACGTGGTTCAGGCAGTCCTGCTGCCCAGGAGGACTGAGAGGTCTGCTGGGTGTGGGTGGACGGATTGGCATCTGCAGCCAGTTTCTTCAGATCTGCTGTGGGACGGACTGCTACAAGACATCCATCAAGCCATCAGCATCTAGAACCACTCTAATGAAACCAGATGAGCTACATCAACAATTAATTTCCCTCTGGGACTAAAAGTATTTTTAAATTCAACTGTTTCCAAGAAACACAACACATAGAATGCCATCAAATCATTTATTGTCTGTGTTTTGTTGGACTAGGATTCAAATGAGGTACTGGGGTGTTGGATATCAGCACAGCTACCATTAGAAGGTGCAAAATCCATCCATCCATCCATCCATCATCTTTACCCACTTCTTCCTTTTTGGGACACGGGGGTCACTGGTGCCCATGTCCAGCAGTCACCGTGCGAGAGGTGGGGGAGACCCTGGACAGGTCTCCAGTCCATAGAGACAGATAAGACAAACAACCATTCACTCACTCACACCTGACAATTCAGCGTTACCAATCAGCCTAACATACTTTTGGACTGTTGGACGAAACCGGAGTACCTGGAGAAAACCCACGCAGCACGGAGAGAACATTCAAATTCCACCTATAGAAATGTCCTGGACTGGGATTTGAATTGGCAACCTTCTCATTGAAAGGCTGCAACTGCGCCACCGTGCTGCAATACACAAAATAAAAGAAAAAGTATGCTCAAATCATCCAGGTAAAAAATAAAATAAATCACAAAAAAGTTGCATCATGTCACTTGGACTGTTTGTGTTTTGGGAGAAACGTTTCGTCTTCCATCAGAAAGACGTCATGAGTCGAGGCCTGCAGCAGGATCTGCAGCACCTGAGGGAAGCAGCCATTGTGCCCGTCACGTTTGATCGTCACGCACTAACAAAGTGATGTTTGAGACTGGTGGTCGCCCAGTTTGAAGGTGCAGACCTCAAAACGTTTCTTCCAAAACAGAAACTGTCCAGCTGACATGATTCAACCCGTTTGTGAAGATGCAAAATACGTTTTTAATAACTATGATGATGAATTAACACCAACAACTTTATCGAGTGTTCTTTTAGTCATATGTTTCAGGTTCTCTCAGTTCTGTGTTTCTATCAGAAATGTCTGTTGATCCATCTTTCCTCCAACTCTGACCCGTTTCCTTGACCCTGCTGAAAACATCCCCACAGCATGATGCTGCCACCACCATGCTTTTCTGTGGGAGGTGGAATCAGCATGATGTGGAAAGTTTGTGCCAGACATGGGATTTACTGGACGGACAAAAAGTTCAATCTTAGTGTCCAACCACAGAAACTTCTTCTACATGCATGAATGTCAAGCTTTTATTTTCCATTTTTATTCCAGGCCACTTAAGCTGAAGTCCTCGCTCGCTAAGAAAGGAACAAAGGAAGGAAGGAATTAAGCAAGAAAGGAAAGAAGTAAGCAAGGAATTAAGGTATTAAGGAATTAAGCAAGGAAGAAGGAAGAAATTAAGGAGAGAAGGAAGGAAGGAATTAAGTATAAGGAAGAAGGAAGGAATTAAGCAAGGAAGGAATTAAGCAAGGAAGGAATTAAGCAAGGAAGGAATTAAGCAAGGAAGGAAGGAAGGAAGGAATTAAGCAAGGAAGGAAGGAATCAAGCAAGGAAGGAAAGAAGGAAGGAATTAAGGAAGGAAGAAGGAAGGAATTAAGCAAGGAAGGAAGGAAGGAAAAAAGGAACTAAGCAAGGAAGGAATTAAGCAAGGAAGGAAAGAAGGAAGGAAGGTATTAAGGAACTAAGCAAGGAAGGAAGGAATTAAGCAAGGAAAAAGGAAGCAATTAAGGAAGGAAGGAAGGAAGGATAAAGGAATTAAGCAAAGGAAGAAGGAAGGAATTAAGGAGGGAATGAAGGAAGGAAAGAAAAAGGAATTAAGCAAGGAAGAAGGAAGGAATTAAGCAAGGAAGGAAGGAAGGAAGGAAGGAAGGAAGGAAGGAAGGAAGGAAGGAAGGAAGGAAGGTATTAAGGAATTAAGCAAGGAAGG
>JBBPBX010004938.1:0-33308 GCA_038048925.1 Garcialebias charrua
GTACATTGAATTTATAAATGTACTGATGTTATTTGAATCTGTTTTATTTCCCATATCAATGTTAAAGTCTCCACACAAAAAAACTTTTTTATTAAAACTCTTCTCCAATAGCTCCAAGATTTTATCAGTGAATATTTCTATATTTGATCCTGGTGATCTATATACACAACTTATTATTATGTTTTTATCATTTTTGTTTATTATTTCTATTGTTATCATTTCCATAATATTATCAACTATTATTGACATTTCATTATTTAATTTACATTTTATTTCATTCTTAACATATAGAGCGACTCCACCACCTCTTTTATTATTTCTGTTCATGTGAAATAATTCATACCCTTCGATGTGAATATTACTTGTGTTATCATCATTGAGCCATGTCTCTGACAGTGCTATTATCGTAAAAGTTCTATTTAACTGTTTTAAGTAATCTGTTATTTTGGAAGGTTGAGAGCTTCAGATCTTTTTGTAAGATATTCCATGAAGCAGGAGCTATTATTGAGCATGCATCAGGGTAAATAAGTACTTGCTTTTAAAAATACTTATTATTAAAGTAAAAGTACTTGCTGATTGTATTACATAATGCAGTGGTCTACAATATTATTAAGTGTGCGTACTGTATGTATATTTTATGTAATACATTAAGTGTTGAGTCATTTTAATGAACAATGCTGCAGATAATGCATGTTTTTATTGTGTTTACTCTGTGACACTGTTCACACTTGGACTTGTGATTCTGTGTGTCAGAATTTCAGAGATGACATCCAGAGTTAAATGTCATTAAGCAAAATAAGAAAGATGAATTATACCCTGATGCATGCTCAATAATCCAGGTAGAAAAATCTAAAAAAGCTAAGTCTGGTCCTCTGGACATTCAAAAAACAAAACAAAGCAAAAAAATTGTAGAAACGTTTCGTCTTTCGTCCGAAAGACTTCCTCAGTCTGAGAAGCTGTGTTCAGCTCAGTCTTATAAATAGCACCCTCTCACAGTGGATCAACCAGTTGGCTGATGACAGCCGAAACCAGCTGCTCACATGATCAAGGAGGACCATCAGCCTGACGATGGATCGTTAACACCCTGATGGTTGTTTGCTATTCACAGAGGGCTGAGTGATACTAGCAATAACAGCATTGTAAGTGGGGGACAGTTGAACCCGGAGGCCTCCACCTCTGTTTAATGATGGACGGTTTCTTTTCACAAAGATGGCCTCCTTTACTCCTCTCTCAAACCATCGTTAATTTCAACTGCAGTTTGTCATCAACTCTAGTTAAAATACTGTCTAGTCAACCTTGAACTGGGTCAATAATGAACAATATTTTAACTTCCTGACACCATTTTCAAAACTTGGACCGGAGTGTTGAGCCATTTGGAGACATCTCTTGTCTCCTAACTTCATGAACTGACACATTTTAATATTGCAGCAAGAATTTCTTGTTCAAGTTCAGAAGAAGTTGGTTTTCAAAGTTTTTTTGCTTCAGGGTCCTTCTTCTGCCGTTCCGACGGCGACGGTGAGGCTGAGGGACTGGAGCTATACAAGGTTCAACCTCATCCTCTCCGGATGTCCTTCCTGAAACGATGAGCGAGGCTGGAGAGAGAGATGAACTGGACACAGACGTTCAGGTGGTCTTCTTGGAACTGGACCCTCCGTTTTTCCTCCTCCAACACTAGAAGAGGGAAGGGCAGTATCTCCACCGCCTAACTACGGTGGTCATGAGTTTGAACGGGTTACCCCATCTGTGGCTCGTAAGAGAGGTGAGTAACTTCTGAGGAGAACCCTACCCGCTGGGTTTGGTTGTGGGTCACGTCGTACTGTCAGGGTTTCAGGCAGGTCAGGACTGGAGTGAACCCAATAGTGCAGGCAGGGACTCAGACTCAGTATCTCACGTGGAAGATTTATATATAATTGGATTTATGATAGCAGGTGTTCTGCTTTTCGGCGTCCGTGGAGCACTTTTCTATCGGAAAATGAGGAAGACTTCAGTAGCGATCAACGCCCTGTCAAAGCTCTCTAGTCAAAACGAGAGTGTGATCCGTGCTGTGATCGTCATGAATCAGCTTCTTTGAGCTAAACTGCAAAGTGGATGTGGTCTCTGAGGATAGCAGGCCACCGGCAAGGTTTGGGACTTGTGTATGGCCAGGGGGGTTACACCTGGAGGAGGACTCATAGCTCGGGTCGGTGAGAGTTTCCCACAATTTGGAACATATTGGATTTGGATTACCCATCTGGACTCAAGGCTACAGGAAAAGTACACTGTGCGCCTGACCTGAAGATAAGTCATGCTTATCTCTAATCAGACTTCCCAAACAGCCTTGGAAAGGCTGACTACAAATTTCTCCTGAGTTTTGAGCAACTGAGGAATAACCAACTGTCGCAACCCCCTTCCTCCCCGGAGAACTTTCTGTGTGCTCTTGACAGATAAGGCTGGCTGGTATCATCAACAGAACTGTGGCTGATCTGAACAAGGCTCATGGACTTAACTCACTGCTTTGACCTCAAAATGCAAATGTGATTTGTCTTAACTGTTGCTTGCTGTAGAGTTTTTTGATGTCTCATATGGTGTCTTAATAGACAAAATGTGATATATCTTTTTTGTAATACCACTGATTACCATCATGGTTCTTCCCCTTTTCACACCTGAAACCATCATTCTGATACGGATGAGAGAGGCCGCGCTGATAAGAAAAGCAGCAGCTTCACACACGTAGTCCCCTTCAGGATGACTATGCATACATATTCACGTTATACTTGAACAGAGCACCTGTGAACAGAGCACCTGTGAACAGAGCACCTGTGAACAGAGCACCTGTGAAGGAAGCGGACGCGGGCACATTTTGGCTGCCGCTGCTCCTCGTACTTTTTGCTCTTTGAAGCCTTTTTTATTACTTTCTGCTGTTTTTTTCACCGAGCCTTGTTGGACATTTCTACCTTTCTCGTTTGCAGAGTGCGACAGGCATTTTGCCTGTGTACAGCACCTGTATGAGCTGACGCGGACATTTCTACCTTTCTTTCAACCTTTCTACCTTTCTTGAACAGAGTGCGGCAGGCCTCGGCCTGCGTACAGCACCTGTACGAGCCGACGCGGACATTTCTTTGAACCTTTCTACCTTTCTTGAACGCAGAGTGCGGCAGGCGTCGAGCCTGTGTACAGCACCTGTGTGGACATTTCTACCTTTCTTTGAACCTTTCTACCTTTCTGTGATTAAGTTTTGTGTTTTAGTTAGTTAGTTTTAGAGCACCTGTCTTTTCTGACTGCGTTGTGGGTCTGCAAACATGATAAGTTGCCGGTCAAAGCAGATGACCGCTTGTCCTGAGCCTAGGGTCTGCTAGAGGTTTCTTCCTTTTAAAAGGGAGTTTTTCCTTTCCACTGACGCCACTGTGCTTGCTCAGGATGGGAGTCCATGGCAAAGCCAAGATTTGACTTGTTTGCTGGATTCATTAGATAGAAAACTTTACTAGTCTAACCGGAATTTCACTAGTAGGAGCTGCTAGCTCCCGCTAGCTTCAACACAAATTTAGCTTCGAGAACCACGTAGCTGCACTTATTGTTCGCTTACCTGCTGCCTCTCTCAACTTCCTGTGTCCTTTGGACTGTTCTGGACTCTCTCCTGTACTCCTTCAAGGTAATGCTCGTTCGAGTTACATCTCTCTGCTTCTTGTATATCTTTTTCGGAGCCGTGGGCCTGCTGCTAGCGGCTAGCTCTGTGCTAGCCTCCACCGGCTCGTGGATGTTGACGTATTCCGCTTCGCAGTTGTTTGAACTTAACAACTGCTCCATTCCTCTTTCTATTTCCACCATCAAACAACTGGGACTTCTGCGTAGACCTCGTTACATCCATAGAAGCTCTCGAAAGAAAACCGTTTATTCTCAAGCGAACTCGGATTCGATTAGTACTGTCTGGGCTGAAAGACGTGTCGCACCTCGGTGTCGTCATCAGAACGCTGCGTCTGTAGGCCTTTGTAGTCCTCTGCGCACGAAGTGGCGAGGAAAACGTGGAGTGGACTTCAGTCTGCTTAAACCGGTTCAAAAAGCTCCTATTCCAACTGGTATTAAATTAGAACTTTTCAATGTGCAGTCTCTTTCCAACAAGTCATGTTTAATTCATGATCACATTCTGGAGAAGAACTTGGACCTCATGTGTCTTACAGAGACGTGGCACCAACCAGAGGTGTTCAGTTCTCTGAATGAGGCGTGTCCCTCTGGATACAGTTATCTGCAGAGAGCCCGCAGCACTGGCCGCGGTGGTGGTCTGGCAGTAATTTATCGCAGTAATTTAAAATTGTCTCATCTGTCTTCTCAGGACTTTTCCTCTTTTGAATGTCTGGCTTTCAGCTTCAAAGCCCCACTCCTGATGAATGTTATATTAATTTATAGACCTCCCAAACCGCATGTTTCATTTAACTCAGAGATGCATGACCTCCTCACTTTTTTCTGCACCTCCCCTGTGAAGACTATTTTTCTTGGCGACTTAAATATCCACGTGGACAATTCTTCTTCACCTCTGGCAACAGATTTTAAGTCTCTTCTGGACTCTCTTAATCTCACTCAACATGTTGACGCCCCTACGCACAGCAGGGGGCATACTCTGGATTTGGTGATTACAGACACTGTACTCATCAATAATTTATCTGTATATGACCTGGGTGTCTCAGACCACAGGGTCATCTCCCTGGAAGTGCCTTCATCTTCGCCTGCTTCAAACCCAAAACGACCCATCCAGTTCCGTGACCTTAAAAACATTTCCCTTGATGTTCTGTCTGCTGATCTTCACACCCTGACCGCTGTCAATCATCCTTCTGCAGATGACTCTGTGGATTACTACAACCAATCTCTTCGGGAGCTCCTGGACCTACACGCCCCCTTGAAGACAAGACTGGTGTCTTTCTCGCGTTCAGCCCCTTGGTACACTGATGAGCTGCGCAAGATGAAGGCAACTGGCCGTGCTATTGAGAGACGTGTAAAATCATCTGGTCTCTCTGTGCATAAGCAGGCATATAAAGAACATCAGAAAGCGTACGCCTATTCTCTTAGAGAAGCACGCTCCAAATATTATTCTAACATCATCAACACCTGCCCTGGAAACTCTAAACAGCTCTTCTCCACAATCACTCGTCTGCTTAATCCCATTAAGCAAACTCTTGAGGACTCTGCTCAAAAATGCGACCTGTTTCTTTCATCTTTTAAAACCAAAGTTGACACTATCAGATCTCAGCTCCACAACCTCCCCGTTCTCAGTGTGCCACCTACCCGTCTGCATTCTGGGACCCTAGGCAGCTTTGACGAAGTTGTTCAGAGTGAGGTGGAGGCCATCATCAAGAGTCAGAGTCAGAGTCAGAGAGTCTTTATTGTCATTTGCACCGCATGTGGTACATGTGATGAAAACGAGATTATGTACACGGGGTCCCAGTTACATCCAACAACAAATGCAAGAGAAAAACAGTAATAACATCTAGAATTAGCTAAGAAAAACATCAACTAGTAATACACTAAGCCTAGTATAGTGGAAATCAACAGCAGCACGAACATGAGTTTGTATGAGCAGATGGTCACAGATGAACACAGATGAACGCAGCAACAAGAAAACAGATCAGCATCAGCACAATGTGATGTTTTGCAGTGTTTATTTTTTATTTTTTTTTTATTTATTCATGAGTCTAACAGCCTCAGGGTAGAAGCTGTTCCTCAGTCTAGTGGTTCTACATTTGATGCTCCTCAACCTCCGTCCTGAGGGGAGTGGGGCAAAGAGTGAGTGTGCTGGGTGAGTGAGGTCTTTCATGATGCAGGTGGCTCTTTTCCTGCATCTGGAGGTGTAAATGTCTGTGATGGTGGGGAGACTGACTCCAACAGACTTCTGTGCAGCCTTCACCACTCTCTGTAGAGCTTTCCTCTCTTCAACTGTGCAGCCTCCATGCCACACGTTGATGCTGGAGCACAGGTCAAGAAAATGAAGCCTTCATCCTGCGCCCTGGATCCTTTCCCCTCGTCTCTCGTAAAAACCAATCATTCTGCAATAGGCCCACTTATCACTCAAATAATAAATCAGTCTCTACAATCTGGTCATGTTCCACTGCCTCTAAAAACCGCCATCATTAGGCCTCTTCTGAAAAAATCTAATTTGGATCCCGACATTTTTTCTAATTACCGCCCAATTTCACACCTCCCTTTTCTGTCTAAAGTGCTGGAAAAAGCAGTTGCTGCTCAGCTGCAGGATCACCTACAACAACACTCCCTGTATGAGAAGTTCCAGTCTGGATTCAGGGCAGCTCACAGTACAGAGACTGCATTGCTAAGAGTTACTAATGATGTCCTCTTGGCTGCTGACACTGGCTCTTCCTCCATCCTTGTCCTCCTTGACCTCACTGCAGCTTTCGACACTGTGGACCATAGTATCCTCCTCCACCGTCTTCATGTGGAGGTCGGTCTCTGCGACACCGTCCTGGACTGGTTCAAATCTTTCCTCACCAATAGGCTGGAATGTGTCAGTCTTGGCAACGCCACGTCCCAGACAGTCTGTGTCTCCTGTGGTGTCCCTCAGGGGTCGGTTCTGGGGCCCCTGCTGTTTTCTCTTTACATGCTGCCTTTAGGTCAAATTATTAATCAGTTCAACATTTCTTTTCACTGTTATGCCGACGATACACAGCTTTACATCAGGACTGGAGCATCCTCATCTTCCAACTTGTCATCTCCATCTTCACTCACTGCCCTCTCTGCCTGCCTGGAGGCAATTAGGGCATGGATGAATCAGAACTTTCTTCAATTAAACTGCTCCAAGACTGAGGCCATACTGATTGGCACCCCTCACCAGGTACAGACATCTCCTATAACAAGACTTTCCTTTTCTGGACAAGACATCACCCTCTCCACCTCTGTTACTAATCTTGGAATAAAAATGGACTCCAATCTTACATTTGAAAATCACATTAAACATCTGTTTAAAACTTGCTTCTTCCATCTTCGAAACATCTCCAGACTTCGCCCATCTCTAACTTTTTCCGATGCTGAGAAGCTCGTCCATGCTTTTGTCTCCTCCAGGCTCGACTACTGCAACTCCCTGTTTATTGGAATCCCTGGCAAAAACCTTCAGAAACTTCAATATATTCAAAACAGTGCAGCAAGGATCTTGTTGAGAGTTCGGAAATTTGAACATATTACGCCCATTCTCCATAACCTTCATTGGCTTCCTGTCGCCTACAGAATTCAGTACAAAACTGCTCTCATTACACATCAGTGCTTACACGGAACTTCACCGGATTATCTGAAGGATATTCTTATTCCATACTCATCCACCCGTTCGCTGCGGTCACAGAACAGTAATCTCCTTCACATTCCGAGAACCAAATTAAAGACCATGGGAGACCGGGCTTTCAGTGTGGCTGCCCCCCGCCTGTGGAACTCTCTTCCTGACTGTCTGAGAGCCCCACAATCTGTGGTTGACTTTAAGAGCGGCTTGAAGACCTTTCTTTTCAACCGAGCATACTCTACCTCCTCATGATTCTACTTTTGATCTTAGCTGATACTGTTATTGATTTTAACTGTTTTATTATTTGTTTTGTTGACATTTAATTCTGTTGCACCTTGTAGCACTTTGAGATTTTTATTAATGAAAAGTGCGTTATAAATTGAATTCATTATTATTATTATTATTACTTGTGCAAACTTGTGCAATGTCAATAAAGTTTCTCTGACTGAAATATTACAAAAAGTAACCACTTTAGTAAGAAGAAATTAAAGAGCTGGCGTGGCAGCATAAACTTGCAAAAACCATGGAACAGGAAACAGGACAGACTGGCAGTATCAAACATGGAATACACCCAACGATGACACGACAAAGGACAGAACTCACAGAGAGGTTTATATACACAGGCAAGACAGGACGTGATTACAAACAGCTGGGAACACAGGGAGAAATCAATCATGACACGGATGAGAAAAACTAAGTGCACAGACAAGGGATGACCACAGGATGGAGCCATCAGTGTCTGTCTGTGGGACTGATTTAGTTAAGACAAGTTGCAACCACTCCCTGCTGAATGAGATGGGAAGAAGGCAACAGAAACTCTTCTTTTAGTCAAAAACAACTCCATATAAGGAAGCTGCAAACTGTTGCTGGACAAGAAATGAAATAAGTGATGTGTGCAAGAATAACGTGTTTTGTAACATTTCTGGGTGTAGTTTTTAGTATAAATACTCTGTGTGTATTTGCCCCATTCAGACGTGACTTTGTGATGGCTATGTTTCTGTAACTTGCTTGGTTAGCGTCTCCTTCCAGCTGGAAGCTTAATAAATTATTGTGTGGTCTCTGGCTTATTCATTCATTCATTCATTCATTCAACCTTTATTTAGTCAGGTAAATCTTATTGAGCCTCGTGGGCTCATTTACGAAAGCGACCTGCTACAAACTAAAAAATGATGAACATCAATGATACAAATACAAATACATCAAACAATAAACAAAACAAAAGAAAAAGTAGCAAAAACATTATAAGGTAGATGTACAAAAAAATCAAAACAGGAACAAATCTGCATTGGTTTTTGCCAGGATTCCAACAGATTCTGAAAACCATCCAGAGAGGTCAGGGCCGAGAGCTTCAGATCTTTTTGTAAGATATTCCATGAAGCAGGAGCAGAGTAGGAGAAGGCCTGATGATTGCGTCTTTCCTCCCCACATGCAACAAACTGATGAGAGGACTTGAGTGCTGGGTACATTGTGTCCTCGATAGGAACAAGTTTGGACTTGTCACCTCTTAACACTTCCTAATGTGACTGGGGGAACCCAAGCACCACCAACACCACCCTGTAGTTTAATGTTCCTTTAGCTCTATTGTTGGACCTGTGGAAGACAAACTGATTGCAGTTCATCACAGTGCCTGAAATTGAAAGTGCTTTTGTGAAGAAAAAACTGACCCCACTATTCTATACATAATTTTCTATTTGTTTATGTTGAAATAAATTAAACTGGTCTTCTTGCTGCAGTCTTTCACTGTGAAATCTGCTCCACGTTGTCGTCTACAGTCTGTTCACTTGCATGTTGATTTAAACAAATACATTTAACACTTTAGAAAATATAAGAGACCAAAGGCTTTAATCATTAATCTTTATAATCATGACCAACAGGACAAGGTTGAGCCTACCTCTTCGAAAACATTAAGAAATATTTTAGTTGTCAAACTGAGATCAAGACAGAATAAAAATTTACGTCTGAATTTCAGAAAATCTCCTAACAATGGGATCATGTAGCCAAGATAAATACTTTCCCCTCTACTAATATTGAAATAATGTGAGAATTGGAGCTCCAACAAAACAACATTGTTTTTATAAGGTGAGACAGTTTATTGAGGGACTTTAACCTGAAGTTTATCACACACTCAGGTGAGCTGGCTTGTTCATGAACAGCACAGGTAAGCTGTTACAACATTTATATTTTCTAACTCTTACCAAAATACATTCATCTTGTTTGTTTTGCAAATATAATCTAGTTTACTATGTCTCATGTACTTGTTTAAATTAAATTCAGTGCAGTGAAAACCTCTTCACATATCCAGATTGTATTATTTGACATAAAAACTGTTTTTTATTAAACTTCAGGTCAGTTTTTGTTAAAAGTTCACAATCATGTTTATTAAATGTGCATTTTTGTTTCATCTGTTTAAGGACTGTCAAGTTAAAAATTGAACTTGGAGACCAACACGTTAGTAAAAGCAACTTTTCTTCTGTCCTTTGATTTATGAGTGTTTCAAAGGTTTTTTTTAAATTGTAAGTTAATCATTTTGTTCATTCTACTTGTGGTTATTTATTTTTCCGGGCATAATGTTGTATTCCGGCAACCTTTAAATTTTATACATTTAAGAAACTTTACTGTTTTTATCACAGAACATTAAACTGCAGCATTTTGCTGCAAAGTTACCTTTCAAACACTTTTCCTTTTCTCAGCAGGCGACGTTCAGCAGAAATGGATGTGAAAAACGGCACCTCTACCACCTATGTGATTACAACAGCTTCTATTGGTGTTGCCCTGCTGATTCTTGGTGCTGTGTTAGCTGTTTTCTGTTACAAGTACTGTCGTAAGTTTTATGTTATGGGTTGTTTTAAAAACACTTTTACAAAAAAGGAAAAATATTTAGGCTATTTTCCAAGAGAAATTAGGATTGTTGTGATATGTCACTCAAAACTATCTTCCATGAATATATTCCTGAAAATACGATCTACAGGAAGTTACAAATCACTTCATGATATTATCGTCTGTCTAACATCACATGTTTATTGTGTTTGGGATTAATTTAAATTTGTGTTTTTCTTCTGAACAGGTGCTAAAGGTGACACTATGCTTAAAGAGCTAAAAAGCAAACTGGAGAGCAAGAAAGGTGAACTCAGAGAAGAACTGGAAGAAGTTGAGAGACAAAGAGAACAAAATAAAAAGGACCTTCAGTCGGTGGAGACAGAAATAACACAGAAGGAATCATTTGATGAGATTGAGACTTTACTAAAACAGAAAGAAGATCTTTTACAGTCTAAGTGGAAACTACAAGAAAATAAAAAGAATTATGAGCAGCAGCTTGCTGACATGGAGAACTGGGTTGGGCCCACAGGGGTCGATGTAACGACAAGCAAGAGAACTAAGAATGGTAATTAAACATTACAGCAACAGGAAACTAATGGTTCTTAAAGAAATGTGTATCACACACCATTTAAGTTTTACACAAAGATCTTGGGTTGTATTGTAACTTTGAGATTTTCATTAATGAAAAGTGCGTTATAAATTGAATTCATTATTATTATTATTATTGTTGTAGCTCTCAGAGTATGTGATTGGGATTACTATCAGCTACTACCATGCCAAATCTTAGCTCAAAGTGTGTGAAATTGTCTAAGTTATAGCCAAATTAATGTTTCCTAAACTTAGTTGGCTGTCGGCCATTTTGCATTGTGTTGTAAATGTTCCTTCAATAATCCTTCCTGAAAGTGTCATGGCAAATCTTCTCTGTTTCATAAAATATTTTGCTAAAATTAAAAATAAAAAAAATCACAAAATGAGAAAAATATTGCAATTTTTGTAATTTGCACTTTTTTTTAATTGCATTTGATCATTAGTTGTACCGTTGTCTTCACATCCAGCACGTTTTGTTATTAATCATAAGATTTTCTGAGCTATATTTTAGAGCAATAAAACGTTTATTTTGTTTTTAGGCTATGGAGTCTTTAAAACAATAAATGTGGAAAAAAAAGTTTTGATTGCTGTTTTAAATATTTCTTCTATTCCACAAATGGTATAAACTTAGTAAACACTAAAAATATAACTTTACTTTTCTAACTGAGTATTTTGTACTTCTGGGTTCTACTTGAATTGAAACTCATGATGTGGCTTCTCTTATCTCTCTCATGTATGAAAACACAAAAATTGGGTCCAAAGTTGTTTCTGGGTCAATTTGGAAGACAGGTTTCAAAGTTTCCCACATCCTTCTCATATAGTCAGCAGTGTTAGGTTGCTCTTGTTTATGCATGTCTTGTTCCAGTAGCTCATTTCTCATCAGAATGTCCTGGTTTCCCAACACCAGACGTGGATCTTGTTAATCTGGGCAACGTCTGAGGTGGTATGGCCTCATTATTTTGTCGCCTGCTCATAGTGTAACAAGATTGCTCAGAGGTTGGCATTGGGATTCAAACCCTGAACCAACATCATGTGTCTTAACCACTGTGCCAACTCCCAGCTATATTATGTGCATCACAATTATATAACAACAGCTGGAAACAGTAATTCATGCTTTTGTCACATATTGGCTGGATTACTGTAACACTTTTTACCTTAGAGTTAGCCAGTCCTCCCTCAGACGTCTCCAGTTGGTCCAGCAGTGTTCTGCTGCTTGGTTTCTAACTGGAGTTAATAAGATGGAGCACATCATTCGGCCTTTATTTCTACAGGTTAATCCCACTGAGCCTCTGGGACTCATTTACAAGAGAGACCAGATTTTAAATGGTAAATGGAGCTTACTTATATAGTGCCTTCCAGCCCCTTATGAGGGGCCCCAAAGTGCTTTACAGACCAGTCATCCACCCATTCATACACCAGTAGCGGTAGTCTGCCATGCAAGGCACCAGCCAGTCCTACCGGGAGCAACTCGGGGTTAAGTGTCTTGCTCAGGGACACAACGACACATGGTGTGGGAACTCGGGATTCGAACCTCCAACCTTCCGATCGGGGGATGACTGCCACTACCACTGCACCACGGCCGCCCCTAACAAAGAGTGATGACAACAATGGACAACAAAGACAATAATAGAAAATCATAAAGGATACATCTGCTCCACACAGAGGGCTGTGGTTGCTCGGTGGTCTGTGGTTGTGTCAGGAAGGGCATCCGGCGTAAAAACAACTGCCAAATCTTCATGCGACTAGATCGCTGTGGTGACCCCTAACGCAGGGAAAAAGCCGAAAGAAGAAAAAAATAATAATAATAATAAAAAAAAATAAAGGATACATACAAATTGAGAAGAACAAGTAAAAATAAAATGGTATTTTAAAATGTAACAAAAAATGGCTAGATTATAAAGCGATGTAGAAAACTAAAAACAGGAACATGTCTGCATTGGTTCTTGCCAGGAACTTAACAGATGTTTAAAGCCATTTGGAGAGGTCAAGGTCGAGAGCTTCAGATCTTTTTGTAAGATATTCCAGGAACCAGGAGCAGAGTAGGAGAAGGCCCTTTTTCCAAGTTCAGTCCTCATTCATGGAACACTGCAGGTAATCATGTCCTGAGAGCGCACGCTGTAGCTGCACTCACGCAGAGACATGTAGGAGGAGATGTATGAGGGCAGCAGACCAAGAAGTGATTTAAAGATGAAAATGTACCAGTGGAAGAGTCTGCGTGAGGTTAATGATGTCCAGTTAACCAGTGAATACAGGGTGCAGTGGTGGGTACGATAATCACAACCAGTTATGAATCTTAGTGCACCATGATAGACAACATCCAACATCTGCAGGGTGCTTGTAGGAGCATTCATGTAGAGAATGTCACCGTAATCAATGGAGGGAAGGAAAGTCACAGATACAAGGTGTTTCCTAACATTCAGAGTTAGACATGGTCTGTTTCTGAAAAAGAAACCCAGTGTAACTTTCAATTTCTTTACTAGGTTTTCCACATGGAGCTTAAAAGAGAGATGCGAGTCAACATTTTTTTCTTTCTTTCAGCTTCTCCCTTCATCAGGGGTCGCCACAGAGAACTAAGTTACGCAAAGACTTTGCGATCATTTTTATGCCGGATGCCCTTCCTGACACAAACACAGACCACCAAGCTACCATAGCCCGACACCCGCTTTGGATGTTATCAACCATTAAATGGCCTTTATCAGTTATTATCATCCCCATACACAGCAGTCAGATTGCCCCTCCTGTACCTCCTAGGAGGTTTAAAGGTATGTTGTCACCGTTACAAGTGATGACAGCAGGCTCCGTCTTTAGCTACATGGTTAGGTTTAGAGTAAAGGGTCTTGGGTTAGGTTTAGGGTGTTGGTTAGGTTTAGGCACAAGGGTAAGGGGGTTAGGTTTAGGGTTGATCCTCTGGGTCAGGTTTAAGGTTAGGTTTAGGAAAACGGTTACATAAGCTGAAAAAAACAAAAACACAACACTTCCTGGTTTATGGAAACACGTTGCCTACTCACAGCGATAACGCTGATAACGTACTTTTAAACAGACTAGGAGGTATATTGGACAGTTTTGCGCTAGATATGGGGAAGATAACAGCTAATAACACCCATTGTATGGACTGACAACATCCGAATCCGCTAGTGTGGAGCAGAGAGCTGCTGTCTAGGAGGCCTGGGGAAGCAGATGGTGGGGGTTAAGGGCCTTGCCCAAGGCTCCAGAGTGGGGTGAATGAGGGTGGAGACAGTTGTGACTGCTTCACTTATCCCACCCACATTTCTGTTGTCAGAACTGGGGCTTGAACTGGCAATCTTCCAATCACAAGCTCGTCTTCTTTAACCTCTGTGTCACCACTCTCGAATCAACCAAGATACCAAATTATTTATAGGAATCAATAAACTCAATAGGGACACCATTTAAAAATCAGAGGAAGAACTGCTGGGACCGACTTCCTGTTTGGAAAAAGCATCCCTTTTGTTTTATCAGCATTTAGGACAAGTTTAAGATTGACCAAATCTGACTGGATGATGTCAAAAGCAGATTGCAAAAGCTGGAAAGCCTTAGCAACTGTTTGAGCTTGACAACAACTGTATCATCAGCATAGAAATGTAAGGATGAATCAGGGATGCTCTGACCTACATTAGCTATGTAGAGTGTAAAGAGGGTGGGTCCTAAGACGGAGCCGTGTGGTACACCATTGTTGACAAATAACTGGAAGTACCATTATGTTGAACACATAGCCCCGATCGGAAAGATAATTAGAAAACCAACCAATGGTGTGATCTGAGAAACCGATTTCTGAAAGTTTATGACACAACATGTTATGATCCACAGTGTCAAAAGCTTTAGACAGGTCTAAGAAAAGTGCAGCACAATAATATTTAGCATCCAATGCTTCAACAACGTCATTAAGAACCTTCAGAAAAGCAGCCGTTGTGCTGTGTTTTTTCCTGAAACCAGATTGATGAAGAGGTAGGATGTTAAATGAGTCCAGATCATTTTTGATCTGAGAGTTTATCAGTTTTTCTAGTACCTTGGCTAAGATGCAGAGTTTAGAGATCGGTCGATAATTGTTCAGTGAGGTGGGGTCACCTCCCTTCAGCATAGAACAAAGGCTGTTTTCCAAGCATCCGGAATGGAGTTTTGTCTTATGGACAGATTAAAGATGTGGGTCACAGGAACTGTGATGATATGAGCAGCCAGGTGGAAGTTCATCTGGACCTGCAGATTTTTTAGAGTCTCTAGACATTTTAAAATAAACTATCAACATTTTTGATACGTTTAGTTACCTCACTAACAAAACAAGGAAAGAGAAAATGTGTGATTAACTGAAGGTTGACTTGTAGGATAGATGGTTATAACTCAAGGAACCCAGATTTGTATGAGACCCGGAATGAGACAGACACAGGCAGGTACAAAATAACAGTGTTTATTATTTATAGTGAGTAAGAATTTACAAAAGCTTCTCTGCAGCTCCTGAAAGAGGGGGAAGATGGTCAGAGGGGGTTTGCAGGAGAACAGGAGGTAATTTGATGTTGCTTTTTCTCTTACAGGTTGATGGGAGATGTTTGGTCCAACCAGGCCCGGATTATCAGCAGGGCCGACTGGGCCCAGGCCCAGGGGGCCATGCTCACCATGGGGTCCACCGCAGGGAGCCCACTGCAGTTTTGGGGAAGAAAGAAAATAAAATATCCTTAGATTTTAAATAGGGTTGGGCTTCGAGAATCGTTCGGAACCGGGACTAACTGTCCGGTTTCCCGGAATCGTTCAAAATATTAATTTGCGATTCCTATTTTCGATGCTAGTTAGCCGACCGGAAGTAGCCACCGCCGAAAACCAACGAAGAAGAATCCACCGGAAGTGTGCATCTGCGATCGAAAGCGTACTAATTAATAAAAAATGACCAGTCAGGTCAGTGCAGCACTTGCAATAATTTTCTATCATGCAAAGGAGGGTGGAGAAGTAAAATAGTGTCCCGTCTTTGACGCGCTCAACCGGATTATTTTCGCTTCGTATCCGACCGGAAGTACAGAGTGGTCCGTCTGCAAAACGCTCCGCCGAACTTTTCGCTGATCGCTACCTCTTTGGCTCCATGATGGTAAATAAATAAACTATAAACTACATCTCATACCAACATTAAGGCAGCTAACAAGTTATACTCCGCTTAAAGCGGTAAGTCAGCTCAATACAAACACGATGCTAACGTTAGCTCGTTTTTTTCTTCTTAGACAAACGACCTGAAATGGCTTCACTGTTCACCAGTGTCCAAGGTAAATACATCAGTGTAAACTCAACTGAATGAAGAGAGACACAGAACAGTTACAACAGCATATGTTGTGAAAAGCTTGCATCCCTTTTCAGATGTGGATTCAACTCCTGCCATGGATTGCACTTACATTGCACTCAAATCCAACACTTATTAACATTCTTAATCCATTTAAAGTTCTCTGTGTCTTTTAAAATGTTTTAATGTCTCTAGTTTTCATTATTATATAATTTCTGTTTATGTTCTCTTTCATTCCATTATGAATGAATGTCACAGTTTGAAGAATTATTGAATAGGTTAGTTAGGCAATAACAACAGAGCTAATAATTGTACACATTCTCAGTCTTAAAAATGATTTAATAATCTCTTTTTACTGATAATACTGATAAACCTGTTGTTTGTTTAGGAACTTCCTGCAGTCTGTCCAGAAAGTCTCCACTGGAGGAGCGTTTTGCTGAGGAAGAGGCACAACATAATTTCACAGCTCCATGTCCATGAAGAAACAAATGGAGAGAGGGCTGCAGATACCAGGACATCCCACCAGCTGTTCTGTCTGAGGATCCTGCTGCTGTGGTGGAACCAGGTTAGCCCATCAGTGGGAGTTCAGTAACATGACTGCAGCATCACATACTGGACAATATTATATGTATAATAATAATAATAATAATATATGTTGGTGAGTCCTCCATGTTGGCTCTAATCTGCCCTGTGAGAAATTCATAGTAAATGTAACAAAAAGGAAAAAGTTCATAGCATTAAATTCAAACAGAAGTTCAAATTATTCAATAATTTCCAGTGTAGTGGTGAACCATGTTTAATTATTGATAGTTATAAACAAAAGTGTACAATTGACACGTACAAATAAATACATAATTGTGAATTTACTTTACACTATGCAAACATACAACCTTGTCCATCTTTTAAAAAAATCACAGTTCATATAGGTAATTAATAAATACATTTCAAAATGTAGTTTACATACAATGCTATATATATATATATATATATATATATATATATAGTAAAATGGGTGTTTGGTTAGGGAGGGGGCCCTGTGAGCTTCGGTGCCCAGGGGCCCCTGGGGTTGTTAATCCGGCCCTGGGTCCAACCTCCAATCCTTAGGAGAGCTGCAGAGAAGGAACAGGTCCAGAGTTCAGTTGGATGAGGATGGCAGGCAACTGGTGAGAACAAGTCATGAGGAGAACCAGGACGGGTCATGAGGAGAACCAGGCAAGAGCACAAGGAGAACCAAGGCAGGACCAGGAGAACCAGAGCCAAGGAGTCAGGAACACTGGAGACAAGAGAAACGGGTAAATATAGTGATGGCCAAATGAAGCAATAAAGCAGTATTGAACCACTTTGCCAATTGTATTGATCTTGGGTTAATTCATTCAAAGGTTCATTTCAGTGACATCTAGTGGTGAAATAGACAACACACACTGTCTGTTTTATATACTGTACCGTTTCACTGTATGTTCAGCTGATTCAGTCTAGTATCTGGCTAGTATCTGGGATTGAGAGAGGGTGTGCTTTAGAAAACTGTAGGTGCAGGGAAGGTGGGTTGTGCTTGTGAAACTCAGACAGTCATGAAATTAGGGGTTGGGAATTCAGATGGATTTTGTGATGAAGTCTCCACGCGAATGTTAAAATTACATTAGTAATAAACAACTGACTTAAAACAAGCAACAACAAAGAATTACTATGTACATGTATTTATCTATTCTCACCCGATCTATCCGAAACAAAAGGCTTAAAAAATAAATTAAATTAATACCACAAGGTATGCAGTGACCGGGGATCGAACCTGGATCCTTCGGGTCGCAATCCGGGTCCGTTTCCGCTACACCATCTCTACATTTACCCATCCAAACATATCATACACGCACATGCATCCCTATACGTAGTGGGTTTGCGAGGGCTGGCGCTATTGTGTGGATTCATTTGGGAACCGAAGCAGTCACTGCTTCATACGTCATCACTTACACAACTTGCTCTGCCGTAAAGCATGCTTCGTAGCAGTGGTTAAAAGAGAACGCAACTTTGAGTTCAAAGCAAGGCTCGGAGCTTCGGCGTCAGATTTACACCATTAGGTAAATAAACTTTTCAAAAGACAAAGTTCAGGCCAGAAACACAAATACCATCAAATGGTGATATGCTCCAGCGAAGAGTGGCACTGGACTGCAGCCTTAAGTACAACTTTGTAGGAAGGGATCCTCATCAGGTCGATGACCGCCAGATGTTGATAATCAGCGGCCATCTTGGAGGAGTGATAACAGAGTACAGAGTACTTTTACAGAGATATAGTTTGTATAAGTTTGACTTTTAGGATAAGTGGCTGATTTTTCATTCGTAACTGTGTCAAATAAAGAACTAGAAGGGATGCAAGAGCGGAGAGTGGAGCGTCTTTGACAAAATCAACTGGATTTGATCATCATCATCATCAGCTTTATTTATAAAGCGCTTTAACACAGCCACAGCTGAAAGCACTGGACACTAGATACAAACAAGATAAAATAAATCATAAAAATAGAGCTACAAAACTAACACACAGTGAACTAAAATTTAAATTTAAAATACAATAAAATGACAAGTTAAACAGGTAAAATCAATAAAAATGAAGTAAAATCAAGTCTTAGTTGGGTTGAAGGTCAATGAGTATAAATGTGTTTTCAGACGGGTTTTAAAAATGGACAGTGAGGGAGCCTGTCGTATGTGTAAAGACGGAGCATTCCATGACTTAGGGACACTAACAGAGAAGGCCCTGTGTAGTATACTGTACTGAGTTAGTTCAGTTAGGTTTAGATGGATTACCCCCAGACCACTAGAGGGCAGTGGTGTAAAAGCAATAAGCTAACACTGAATGAGCTGGCGCCTGCAGTGTGTACGTTGTGTTCCAAACTGAATAAACAAGTTAAAGACAACTTATGAGAGTGATTACTTCTAAGAAGTGAAGATATCACATTTTGGCGACGAGGATACTGGCTAGAGACTGGAAGCACCTGCCTCAAGAAGGAGGAAGGAACGGACGCACGTTGTCGGGCAGAAAAAAAAACACGAGGAGGAGGGGTTACCAACGGAGGTAATTAGCAGCCGACATGAGCGCGACGATCGGCACTCTGTCAGCATTTGATGCTAAAGAGCAAACTTGGGAAGAATGCTGTGAGATTCTTGAACAGTTTTTTGAAGCAAATGACATTAATTATGGGGATAAGCAGAGAGCGTGGTGGGACCAGCCACATATAAGCTAATGAGAAACCTTGTGAGCCCCGACAAGCCCAGCTCTAAAACGTACAGTCAGTTGGTTACAAAGATGAAAGAACACTTTAATCTAAAACCAAGTGAGATTGTGCAAAGATACAAGTTTGACTCTCGTTCCCATCAACCTGCTGAGTCTGTCAGTGCATATGTAGCAGAGCTCAGACGTCTGGCTCATGATTATAATAATAATAATAATCATTTTACTTAAAAACGCCTTTCATGACACCCAAGGACACTTAACAAACCAACACAGTGTAATACAGAGCAAACATTATCAGAGACAAATTGAAATATAAAATACATAAAGGATATAAAATGGTAAGATAAAATACATTTAGTAAAGTTAGTGATACGCTAGTCTAAAGAGATGGGTTTTCAGGGCAGTCTTGAACAGAGAAAGGGAGGTGGTGTTTCGAAGGTCTGGCGGTAGGGCGTTCCAGAGTTACATGATTGTAACTTCGGTGCTACGCTGGAACGAAGGCTGAGAGATCGTCTAGTGTGCGGGATTGATAATGACAGGATTCAAAGACGTCTGCTGTCAGAGAGTGACCTGACATTTGAAAGAGCTTTTCAAATAGCTGTAGCTGAAGAAGCTGCAAACAGGAACGTTTCAGACTTACAACAGTCAGCAGCATGTCACAGCATGGTGGCGGAGGGACACGAAAAGAGAGCAGATTGGAAAAAAGAGAGAGTGTGTGTTATGCTTGATTACTACAATTCACTTCTGCTTGGCGTCAGTCAAGCCACCATTGCACGATTACAACTGGTTCAGAACGCAGCTGCCCGATTTTTAACCAGCACACGCAAAAGAGAGCACATTACACCAGTCTTGGCCTCCCTTCACTGGCTACCGGTTCATCTTCGAATCCAATTCAAAATTCTCATGTATGTCTACAAATCGCTGAACAGTCTCGCCCCCGCCTATCTCTCGGATCTGATACACCCATATGTCCCTCCACGTGCTTTGAGGTCAGAGGATCAGGTACTCTTAATAGTTCCAGAAACTCGCCTTAAGCGCAGGGGTGACAGGGCGTTCTCTGTAGCAGGCCCAAGACTCTGGAACGAGTTACCGCTGCTCATCAAACAGGCCCCCTCCCTCTCAGTTTTCAAATCCCGGTTAAAAACTCACTACTACTCCATTGCTTTCAATGCCAGCTGATTTATATTTGATCGTTTTACTTATGATCTGCAATGTTTTTATGTTTTTCGTTCTGTACTTCATTGTCTGTGTTACCTGTTGCGTGTTGGTTTGTTCAGCACTTTGGTGTGGACTTGTTCCTGTTGAAAGTGCTTTATAAATAAAATGGTATGGTATGGTATGGTTATCGATGTCAGGGAAAAAACCACAGTGCTGCTGAATGTAGGTTTAAAGATGCCAAATGTCACATTTGTGGGAAAATAGGGCATATTGCCAGGGCCTGCAGGTCCAGAAATAAAAAGAAAGATGAGACGAGTCTTGAGGAAAAAGGAGCACATCAAGGTGGGCGCCAAGGACGCTCACACTGATCACACAAGGTATGTGAAAAACAAGATGACAACAATAGTTCAGATCAAGATGAAGAAGCATTCACTCTGGCATGTCTGTCAACGGAAACATCTATACAGAAAGTTGCACCCTTTGAAATAAAAGTGGAAGTTAACAGGAAAGAAGTGAAGTTTGAAACTGACACAGGATGTAGTGTCAGTCTAATGAATGAAAACCACTTTTTGGAGTTGTGGCATGAAGACAATCGACCACAGATTAAAGGCAGTAAAATCTCTCTTAAATCATATAGTGGAGAGAAAATTACAGTGGTGGGTGTAGCTCAGGTTGAAGTGAACTATGCAAACCAGAAGAAAACGCTGCCACTAGTGGTAGTGAAGGGAACTGGATCAAATCTTTTAGGCAGATGATGGCTGAAAGAATTGAAACTCAAGTTGGATGAGATTAAACAGGTGAAAACAAAGGCACAAGAGTTACAGGAAGTTCTCTTGAGACATGAAGAGGTTTTTAAAGAAGAGTTGGGGATGTTAAGAGATGTGCAGGCAACCATCCGTGTATCGGCAGATGCCCATCCTAAATTTTACAAACCCCGTTCAGTCCCATATGCCATGAGGACTAAGGTGGAAGGGGAGTTAGAACGTCTTTTAAAGGAGGACATCATAACCCCAGTAAAGTATGCAGATCGGGCAGCGCCCATTGTGCCTGTTCTGAAACCAAATGGCTCAGTCAGAATTTGTGGTGATTATAAACTGACAGTGAACAATGCTTCATCACTGGAACAATACCCAATTCCCCATGTGGAAGACCTTTTCAATGCACTAACAGAAGGCAAACAGTTCACCAAGCTCGACTTAAGTCATGCATATCAGCAGATAGTCATAGATGAGGACTCCAAGAAATACCTGACAATAAACACACACCGAGGCCTTTTCACTTATAACAGATCACCATTTGGTGTGTCATCAGCCCCAGCTATTTTCCAAAGAACAATGGAAAGCTTGCTACAAGGTTTACCCAATGTAGTAGTTTACAGTACCTGGATGACATACTGCTAACTGGAAGTGACACCAAAGGACACCTGAAAACGCTGGACGACGTTCTCAAACGACTAAAGGAGGCCGGACTGTGACTTCAGAGGAGTAAATGTGTATTCTTACAGGATCAAGTGGAATACCTGGGTCACAGAATGGATGCAGAAGGTTTGCACCCAGTACAAAGCAAAGTGAGAGCCATTGAGGAAGCTCCACCTCCAACCACAGTGACTGAACTAAAAGCTTTTTTGGGCCTCCTAAACTACTACAACAAGTTTCTTCCTAATCTAGCTACACGCTTAGCACCCTTACATCATCTACTGAGGAAAGGAGTTCCATGGTGTTGGAATAAAGAACAGTAGGAAGCATTCAGCTTGGCTAAACAGCTGCTGAAATCAGCCAAAGTACTGAGTCATTACTCAGCAGACAGAGACTTGGTGCTGGCATGTGACGCCTCACCATACGGAGTGGGAGCTGTGCTGTCACATGTGATGGAAGATGGGAGTGAGCGACCTTTAGGGTTCATGTCAAGGACATTAACGCCAGTGGAAAAGCGTTACTCACAGCTCGACAAGGAGGGGTTAGCCATCATATTCGGGATCAAGCGATTTCACAAGTACATCTATGGTCGGAAATTCACAATCAGCACTGACCACAAGCCTCTGATCTCCCTTTTTAATGAAACAAAACCAGTGCCACAGATGGGATCGCTGAGAGTGCAAAGGTGGTCTACCCTGTTGAGGGCATGTAAGTACAACATTGTATACAAACCGGGTAAAGTTCACGCAAACGCTGATGCACTGTGTCGTCTGCCACTGCCACAGACTTATGAGGAGGAAGACTCAGGACAAGTTTTCATGCTGGATGTGATGGATAATCCACCCATCACCACATCCCAAATACAAAAATGGACAGCTAAAGACCAAATACTGTTACAAGTGCTGTCATGGTGTTTAAAAGGTTGGCCAAACAAAGTGGACACTCAGTTCAAGGCCTACAATCAGAGACGTTTAGAGTTGAGTGTGAAAGAAGGATGTGTACTGTGGGGTGCCAGAGTGGTTGTTCCACAGAAGGTAAGGTCTACCCTTTTAAAACAACTACATTGTGTACATCCTGGCATCTCGAGGATGAAGGGTTTGGCACGTTCCTACATGTGGTGGCCAGGGATGGATGCTGAAATAGAGAAGGAAGTACAAACCTGCCGCACATGCCAGGAAAATAGGAATGCTCCAGCTGCTGCGCCCCTGCACCCTTGGGAGTGGCCAGAGACACCCTGGAGCAGAATACACATGGATTATGCCGGCCCTCTCTCAGGCAAAATGTTGCTTGTTGTGGTAGATACACATTCAAAATGGATCGATGTGTATCACACAAACAGTGCAACAAGTCAAGTCACCATAGAGAAACTCAGACAGTGTTTCAGCACACACGGCATACCCCAGATGATAGTTTCAGACAACGGCACATGCTTCACAAGTCAAGAGTTTGAAATGTTCTTGAAACAAAATGGAATACAGCATGTTACATCTGCACCTTTCCACCCAGCATCAAATGGCCTGGCTGAAAGGGCTGTACAGACATTCAAACAAGGCCTAAAGAAAACTAAAGGGGACACTTTGGAAACTAGGTTGGCAAGATTCCTGTTTAACTACAGAATCACACCACAAAGTACCACAGGCTTGTCACCTGCTGAACTGCTGATGTCAAGGAGATTGCGTTCTACACTGGATCTCCTGCTGCCAGACATCAAGGCAAAAGTACGTAAGAAGCAAGCAAAACAGAAGGAATATCATGACACCCACAGCAAGTGGAGAAGCTTTTCTCCCGGCGATGATGTGTACATCCGTAACTACAGTGATGGACCGAAGTGGGTGCCTGCCATCATTGTAGGGAGCACAGGTCCAGTATCTTATACTGTGCAGATGGGAGATGGACGTGTCATGCGGTGACATGTTGATCAAATCAAGAAACTACATGTGATGCAGAGAGGGATGGATGGGGCTGGAGCACAGTGCGCTCTTCAGGATCCAGATGAAGTGGGGGCGCTCGGGCCGACAGACTTGGTGGCTCCATCTTCAGGAGGAAGGGCGTTGGTGGAGCCTGCTGAAACAGCTCAGGTTCAGTTTCCTGCAGTGGAGGTGCCAGATGTGGACATTGGAGAGAGAACAGATACACCCCCGGTACTACGCCGCTCGGAACGCCAAAGAAAGACTCCTCCTTATCTGAGTGACTTTTTGTGCAAGTAATAAGCTCCTTAAGGAAAAGGTTCTCTAGACTTGTTAGTTGTTCACCTTCCATGTTTAAAATGTGTTTTAATTAATGTTTAAAATAAGTACGGTAAATACATAGGGAGTTCTGATAGCACAGATGTTTAGGACCATTGGAAGGTTAATTCTTGTTAAGTTTTGCTATCCTAGTTGACTCTTAAAGGGGGAGGGATGTAGTATACTGAGTTAGTTCATTTAGGTTTAGTTGGATTACCCCCAGACCACTAGAGGGTAGTGGTGTAAAAGCAATAAGCTAGCACTGAATGAGCTGGTGCTTGCAGTGTGTACGTTGTGTTCCAAACTGAATAAACAAGTTAAAGACAACTTATGAGAGTGATTACTTCTAAGAAGTGAAGATATCACACCATGTCTCCTCGAAGCTTCCTCTTCCTCTTTGGAATGACCAGGAGCAGCTGGTCTGCAGACCTGAGTGACCGGGATGGAGTGTAATGGTGTAGAAGCTTTGCCAAATAATGGGGGGCAAGGCTGTTTAAAACCTTAAAAACAAACAAAATAATTTTAAAATGAACTCTAAAATACACGGGCAGCCAGTGGAGAGAAGCCAGGACAGGTGTGATGTGCTCTCTTTTGCGTGTTCCAGTTAAAAGACGTGCAACAGCATTTTGCACCAGCTGCAGACGTGCAAGTGAGGACTGGCTGACTCCAAGATAGAGAGAATTACAGTAATCCAGCCGTGATGAAATGAAGGCATGGATTACTGTTTCGAACTGTTGCCATGAAAGAATAGGTTTCACCTTTGCCAATTTTCTCAAATGATAAAAACCAGATTTTACTGTGGCCCTTATTTGACTCTCGAGCTTAAAATCACTGTCCATCTTAAAACCAAGGTTTGTAATTGTAGATTTCACATACATTGTCAGGGGGTCTAAGTCAACTGGAGGGCTCGAACAAGCTCCACTAGGTCCAAAAACAAGTACCTCAGTCTTTTTTTCATTAAAGTGCAGAAAGTTTAGGGCCATCCAAGCTTTAAGATCCTTGAGACACGATAAAAGAGGTTTAATGGACCAGGCATCAACTCGCCTCAAAGGCACATAGATTTGGCAATCATCAGCAAAGCAATGAAAGGAGATACCATGTTTTCTAAAAATTGATCCTAGAGGAAGCAGATATAAAGAAAAAAGCAAAGATTCTAAAATCGATCCCTGAGGTACGTCACATGACAAAAGAGCAGAAAATGATTCAAACCCAGCAATTTTTACAGAAAATATTATGTCAGCCGGATAGGACCCCAACCACTCCAGAGCAGTCCCACCGACGCCTACTTGGTGCTGTAGACGTGACAATAAAATGCTGTGGTCCACTGTGTCAAATGCAGCAGTTAAATCCAGTAACACAAGGATCACATGATCGCCCGAGTCACATGCCAGGAGGATGTCATTAAAAACTCTCAACAGAGCTGACTCTGTGCTATGGAGAGTTTTAAATCCAGACTGGAACACACCCATGATGTTATGTTCATCCAAGAAGGATTTTAACTGTGAATAAACAATTTTCTCCAGGATTTTCGACAGGAGGGGAAGTTTAGAGATGGGCCTAAAATTCCCCAACACAGTGGGGAATGATTGAATGATAGCAGAAGGCGTACTAATGCAAGAAATCGTTCTTATCTAAGGATGTTAAACAGTATGTAGACCCTGATTCTTCTCTTTTTGACTCCACAGGAAAGCATGGTCCAGGTTTGTCCATCTGGAAAAGAAAAATATTATTGTGCCCCCTTCCCCTTGACCCAGGTAATACCCAATTTATTAACAAACAGCGCTGTCGGTGTTTAACCTGTCACAGCAGAAAAATGTTTTTATGTGGATAAAACTGATCTAAACATTTAATGTGTTTGCATATTGTATGTATATAACAGAACCTCCCAACTCCCCCTGGTGATCTGAAATAAAAACATATTACCAATTAAATGTCAAAATTATTAACCCGGTCAAGCAACCCTTGTATTCCCAATTAATATTTAAAAAATGTCTTAAGTTTACTCCCCTGTAAAAGCTATATTCTAAAACCTCTTTATATGTTTTAAACTACCCCATCACCCAGTTTCCGTATGTCCAGCATGGCAGCACTGGAGTCAGCTGTGAAAAATCATGAATTCATAGAAAAACTTAAAAAGTCAAGTATATTTTTGCAATGGCACCATCTATTGGCAAATAATTTCATCAGGACCTGCTCTTAAAACTGTAAGAACTTTTACATGAAATCATAAAATACTCAAATCATCAAGTTATCATTAAAAAGGAATATTTAACATGTAGCATAAACTGTAAACATTAATATTTAACCCACCCCATTAGTGCCCCAGAATCATTCACTGCATCAATCATCTCATCTCCCAAAGAAGTTTGAGAAGACCTGTCACTTAATTGAGTCAACATTCAAATCAACCACAATTCTAAATTACACATTTGTTCCTAATGTCTAATGTTTACCCACACTTTAGATTTATATTAAGTCTATCACCTATGTGTCTGGCTTCATTCCTGTCAGGTTTTAACCCATTACAAGGAAAGACCAGTTAGTTACAACACCCAGAGGTACACTCCAAAAACCTTTTAGTCTCAAAATAAAATCATAATTGTCTTCTCTCTCATTCAAATAATCAGTTTTTGGATTAATTAACAAGAATGTACAGCTCTACTGTATTATCAAAATACTGCTTTTTATCCATAATATTATTTGTTCAAATTTATTGTTCAAAAACCCACACAGCTTTAGCATTAGATACGTTCACATCATAATTGATTAGCATTATAACAACGACCTATAAATATTTGTAATGTCAATATAGTGTTTTATAGTCATTTTCAGTGCAAGTAAAACTACAAGAACTCTATCTTTCAATTATCATTAGTAAAACTCATAGCTTAATAAAATCAGCAAGTTCACCATTTCCAAGTGGAATTGCAAAAAAAAAATTTGTAAACACTAACGTGAAAAAATTAAAATCAGAAAATAGAAAACCTTATATTGTGCTGGTAATGTTAATTTGATGTTAATAAAACATCAGTCAGAGCAGTATGAATCTGAAAGAACCCTCTGCCCTGACAAATGATAACCATACCATACCATACCAACTTTATTTATAGAGCACTTTATGCACCCAACAGGACCAAAGTGCTGTACACACAATCACAAAATACAATACAATCATAAAATACAATACAATCAAAAAATGGAAGGGACTAAAAACAGTACTAAAATAATACATTATGAATACAATAAAACAAAGTTAAAACATCTCAGATTGTACCAAAAGCCAAAGAAAAAAGATGGGTTTTAAGAAGAGACTTAAAAACAGCAAGTGAAGAGGCCTGTCTTATGTCTAATGGAAGGTCATTCCAGAGCTTAGGAGCTACCACAGAGAAAGCACGGTCCCCTCTAAGGCCCTGTACACACGTAGCCGGATATCACTAAAACGGAACAGTTTATCATGCGGTTTGCCTTTCATCCACACGTGAACTCCGGTTTATGTAACTATAAACGAATAATTAAAAAACTCTGACCAAAGTGGAGATTTGAGAATTCTCCGCTTTCGGGTTTGCGTGTGGACTTTCAGAACCGGAAATTCGCGTTTTTCTGCGGCAGCTGGAGCGGCGCTGACGTCACATAATGCTCAGGGCACAGTTGAGGATTTGTAGCTCGGAACCTCACATGATTCGACGATTTGGACCTGAATAGCACCTGGACTTCAAGGCTGCAGTCAAAAGTACACTGTAGCCTGGCCTGAAAATAAATAAGCGACTAATCTAATCTGGACTGTGAGCAACCTTGGAAAAAGAAGGCTGTCTGCAAATCTTCTCCTGGAGTGAAAGCTGTTGAGAACTCGCTGCCCCCCCCCCAGAGGTCTCCGTGTGCTTTCAGAATGGAGCCGAGCTGAATGACATCTACAGACTGTGCTTATCTGAAATGATTTTCACGGACAATCTCCCTGCTTGCCATGAAATGCAACATGTCTTGTCTTATCGTGCTAAAGCTGGTAGAGTTTTTTAGACTTTATCATGGAGTGTCCTAAGACAAATTGTGATAGATTCTTTTTTGAATACCACTGATTACCCGAATGTATGTTCCTTTTTCATATCTGATTGTTGGTGGCACGGTTTTATACTGCTACGGCTTCCGTGCGTACGTCCCTCTTCGGATGGTGCGCGCGCCAATTGGAAAACTTTGTACCTTGGTGCAAATATGCCAATAAAGATATATTCTATTCTATTCTATTATCTAAAGAAAAGCATTAAAATGTCAACATACCTGCTCTGACATGATTCCCAGTCGAAATTTTCATGCGTTTTATTAACTTTGTACTCCAGCACGGTATTTAAAAGTAGTTCAACCTCACGGTCTGTCCACACAAATGAAAGAAAAAATAAATAAATAACAGGAAGTTACGAGCGGTTGGGTTGAAGGGTGACACTACACTGCCACCTATGGGTTCAGCATATTCATTACAACGCTCTTTGGTGAAAATAAATAAATAAACGGTTTTGTGTAGACGAACATTTTAAATATCTGAACATGTATGTACAGAGATATTTTTTTGCGCAGATATTTGTTTTTCAAACACCAGGCTACGTGTGTACAGGGCCTAAGCTTGCGCTTTGTCCTCGGTACCCTCAGAAGCAACTGGTCAGCTGACCTGAGCGAACGAGAGGGTGTGTAGGAATGCAGCAGCTCAGACAGGTATGGAGGGGCATGGCCATTAAGAACTTTAAAAGTAAATAAAAGTATTTTAAAATGAATCCTGTAACGCACCGGCAACCAGTGCAAAGAAGCCAAAACAGGGGAAGTATGGTCAAATTTTCATGTACCTGTTAAGAGTCGTGCAGCTGCATTTTGAACCCTCTGAAGTAAGGATGCACCGATCTACATTTCTCACTTCCGATCCGATACCGATACTTTAAAACTGGGTATCGATCAATACCGATACTTTTCTGATCCGATACCGTTCAAGTACACAACTGTGTATAATGAAGATTTTGAACTGAGAACATTTATTTCAACATGGTGTGAAACATCCAATGAAGACTCTCTGAGCCTAACCACAAGAACCTCACAAATTTTAGCAGCTAACAGGAGGCATGTCTTCACCCCACACGTCCTTCTTACTCATGGTTCAGTTGGAAAACCTAAAAAAACGCTAAGCATGATGGGAAATACAACGAAGCCACTCCCTTAACCAGTAAGGCAGTGGGTTTTGTTGTCTATAATGCTTAGCATTATTTTAGTTTTGAAAACTAAAAAAACGCTAAGCATGATAGGAAATACAACACAGCCACTCCCTTAACCAGTAAGGCAGTGGCTGTGTTGTATTTCCCACCATGCTTAGCGTTTTTTTTAGGTTTTCCAACTGAACCATGAGTAATAATAAATAATAATAATAAACTTTATTTGTATAGCACCTTCCTACAATGCCTTGCATTGACCAAGGTGCTTAACAGGATAAAAAGATGAATAAACTGGAACAATAAATCAGTGAAAATAGAATAAAAAACAACAGTAATAAAAGAAGGCAATGGAAATAAAAAATGCTACATACTAAAATACCAAAAGTAATAAAAGTTACACACTGAAAGCTTTTTTGAACAAGTGGGTCTTCAGTCTGGTTTTGAACAGAGTCAGATCAGAGGTGGCACGCAGCTCAAGGGGGAGGCTGTTCCAGGCTTTTGGGCCGGCAACAGAAAATGACCGGTCTCCCCATTGTTTGTACCTTGAGCGAGGCACCTCCAGCAGGTGTTGACTGGCAGATCGTAAAGCTCTGCCGGGCTGATGGGCTTTCAAAAGTTCTGAGATGTAGAGAGGTGCAAGTCCATNATCATTTCACATGGTACATGAGGTGGAACGAAATTATGTACACAGGGTCCCAGTTACACCCAAAAATGGCAAAATATAAAGTATAAAAATAAACTGTAAATAAGGATAGATATAAGATATATGCTAAACACTAATAATGTATGGCACAACAGCCCAAACAGTGTGAGAAGATAGGTATAAATGAATAGAACAGCATGAGATGATCAGCAGCATGAGATCAGCAGCATGGATAATCAGCAGCAAATATATCAACAATTTAAAGTGGCATTATTATAGTGATTTTTTTTTTCCTTTTTTGTGTGTGATACAGTGTCACGACATGTCAGTGTGACAAAACGTCACATTCAGAGTTTTTAAACATGTCTCAGCTACAACTGTCAAGTTTTAGCTCAAAATCAGGAAAATTTGTCATTTTTGGCTGGCTAATGCTAAATACTGTAGTTGTAGCAGCTATCTTGAACTGAATCCACTCCAGTTGCAGACAAACGTACATCCAATGGTCATTTCCTGAATGTTTAACTGAAATACATTCTATGATTCATGAGATATTTTGCTAACAGACATGGAGTTGACTCTATATACAGTACTTAATGACAAACTAGAAAAGAAGCTGGGGGTCAGTTCCAACCAAATTCAGGCCATTACCGATAAATATCAGCTGAGTTATGGCCATTTTGGAGTTTTAATAAAGTCTGCTGGCTGTGGCAGCCATCTTGAATTTTTAAAGCCGTAAGGCAATAAAATTGATGTGGATTTATTTGGACTCTGCTGTAAATTTATAACAACTGTAGTCATAGTTAACTTTTTTTTAAATTAAGATGCAAAACATTAAGAAAACTGAGCACAGTCTAAGTTTTTACATAAGTAATGAAAAAACTACTATAAAAAGCAGTGACAATAGGGATATCGGCATGGTATCGTATCAGACGATATTGGTGTTAAAGTTAAATATTGGACATCGGTCATTCCATCAAAAGAACTCGCCGATATAAAAGACGCTGTTTTTGTGTGCAAACCAGTGACGAGGATGCCTGCAGCGCCAGCCCAACATGATGACGTCACATGCTGTGGTGCTGATCTGAACACGGCGGAGAGGAAGAAGTCACAATGTCGGCCGTGTGGAAGTTTTTTTTTGTTGTTGTTTTGTTTTGTTTTGTGGGTATTGGATTCCGAACATTTTTGGACTACGCTGAGCCTCGCTACATCGTCTCCAGTCAGATATTTTTCCAACGTAGCCTTACCAGAGTTACAAACCATCATTTCCAAAATCATTGAGAAGCTAACAGCTGATAGCGTGAGTTTTACCACAGACATTTGAGTGTCGTGTTAGCCTCGTCAGCATGATTAGTCTTACGGCACAACGCATAGAAAAACTTTGAACTTAAAAAAGACTGTCCTTCATGCTCAAGAGTGCAGAGGATCCCACACTGCAGCTAGGAACCTGGAACAAACTTCCACAAGTGAGACAGCATCACAAGTGACTAATGCTAATTAATAACATTTTAACACTTTTTTTTTTCATTTAATAAAAGTTAAAGTGCTATGCATATGGCTGTTATTGAATTACAGCTGTTACACATTTTTTGTAGCAAATAAGATTAAATAAGAGGGCTTTTTTCTGGCAAAGGAAGGTATATAAAAGTATTGGTTATCGGCCAAATAAGTTTGCATATCGTCATATCGGATATCAGGCAAAAAAATCCAATATCGTGCATCCCTTGTAACATTTGTAACTGCTTGAGTTTATTTTATTTACAGGTAGTCCTCGACTTACGATGGCCTCTAGTTAAGACGTTTCGCGGTTACGACGCACCTCCCATTAATTTTTTTTAAAATATATATTAAAGCTGATTTACGTAGTTTCCGACAGTTTCCGATTTTACTAGCTGCGGAGGCTACAGCTGCCAGCTGCCCTGTACTCTCTAAAAAAGCTAAGTCTGGTCCTCTGGACATTCAAAAAACAAAACAAAACTTGTTGGAGCAAGCTGGACAGGCAGCAGCTGTGGAAAAGTAGCTGTTTTATGGACGGCGGTTTTACAACGTAAACGAATGGAGAATCCGGAGGAGGGACGGAGGGACGGAGGAAATGGCTTCACCAGCAGTCCAGAGTAGGAAATTAACTATTTTTTCACTTCATTATGGCTCTCAAATGTATGTGTAGGGTACTCACTGTGTTAGGATAGGCTAAGTGCTTGGTAAAATACAGTACTGTACATATATGGTTCAGTAATTTTGTATGTTCCGACTTACGTTGAAATTCGAGTTACGACGGAGCGTAGGAACCGAACTCCGACGTAAGTCGAGGACTACCTGTATTTATTTTTTACACAAGCCACACTCTCAAAACCTCATTATCATCCGAGCAAGCAGGTCGGGACCACCTGAGGAGCAGGTAGTAAGAGGAACAAGTCAGAAAACTTGTCCAACACTTTCTGCCCGAGGCTGAAATCACTTCAGGCCCTGAGTGGCTGCAGAATGTAACAGTCTGAGTAAATCAATCATACGAGACTGACACAGTTCCTGTGAGGACAACACACCCTCTGATTAAATTGCCCATTTGGCTGAATCCCAGGTGTAAATCCTTGCATTTCTCTTGGTGATAATCTGCTTCTCCTGAGTTAATAAACCATGTCACGCATGTCCTGATTATGACGGGAGGAGAGGACGGAGTTTTCTTCTGGTCTCGGTTTACCTCTGCACCCCTTACCCAACCAAAGGTGATAATGTAACGCAGAGGGTTTGGGAATGACGCGGTAAACTGTGGGGAAACGAGGCTGCAGTAACTGTTTGTAATCCTCCTCAGATGCAGTTAAAACGCTGCAGCCCCTTTTTAGGTTTATGGAACAAACTATCCAGAGGATTACTGTCCGCAGAGTCGCCGCGGCAACAGATGCAAGACGTGCAAACAGACACACAACTAGGCTGATTCATGAAAATAACTGTTGGTTGATTTTTAAAAGCTGGCTATTATAAAGAGGTTGCATTTTTAAACTCTGTTTTGGCACGACTGCACTTGATCAATCATGTTAATGATTTATTAGAGATGCACCCATCAATTAGATAATATTGGCCACTTTTTTTAAACATCTGCAATCAGCCATGCCGGTGCATATTTTACTAACAAGTAGGAAAATAAACATGCAGCAGCTGCTACGGCCAACTTATCTTAACTTATAATTTATTTATTTTAAGTAAGAATGCTCTATGTATTCTAAAGTGTACAAGAACTTTTAAAAGTTATTAAATATGATTATTTAAACTAGTTGATTAATATTAGTTAAAACATAAATAAATAAATTGATGTTTATTGGACATTTGCTGCCCTCATTACGGGGACGGAGGTATGAACCATTAAAATATTTATATCTGTCAACCTTTATTTCAGAGGTTTTGTTTGGGATTTGAAGATGCTGAAACACAGAGATAACTAAAATAGGTCAACTTATTATGCATAATGTTAAAATCAACACCCCAAGGGACAATAAATAGTACTAAATTTTTACTTTCATACAAAAAAAATGCCAGTAACCTC
>JBBPBX010004938.1:46670-70701 GCA_038048925.1 Garcialebias charrua
TATACACACATGTGGTTGAAGTCTAGCCATTTTTGTGTTTTCCCGTGGTCAGTTGGCTGTGGCCACCTTGTTTATTTGGGTTGACTGAAAGTTAACTAGATGTTGGATGCTGATGGAGAAGTACAAAGAGGGTCAGAAAGAACTCCATTGTGCCTTTGTGGATTGTGAAAAACATATGACAGGGCATTGAGGGAGGAGGTATGGTATTGTATGTGGAACTATGAAGTGGCAGAGAACAGAGAAGTATGTTAGACTGGTACAGGACATGTATGAAGACAGCAGGACAGTGGTGAGATGGGCTGTAGGAGTGACGAATAGCTTCAAGGTGGAGGTGGTAGTGCATCAAGGATCGGCTCTGAGCCCCTTCTTGTTTGCTCTGGTGATGAGCCGACTAACAGATGAGGTCAGGCAGGAATCCCCGTGGACTATGATGTTTGCAGATGGCATTGTGATCTGTGGTGAGAACAATTCAATTCAGTTTATTTATATAGTGCCAGGTCACAACAGAAGTTGTCTCAGGTCACTGAAAAGAAACATTCTTATATAAAAATAATAAGTTTACACTATTTATCTGAAGAGCAGACTGCTTTGGATTTAACGCCACTGCAGAACTCTCATCTTGAGCAAGCATGAAGGCAACACTGGAAAGATGGAAAAGGGACCTGGTGGAAGAGAACTTAGAGAAGTGGAGGTATGCACTTGAAATAAGAGGAATGAAAACATGCAGTAGTAAGACAGAGTACACGCGTGTGAATGAGAGGGAGGAGGTGGAACAATGAGGTTACAAGGATCAGAGGTCACAAAGGTGCAGGACTTCAAGTAATTGGGGTCCACTGTCCAGAAAATGGGGAGTGTGGTATAGAGGTGAAAAAGAGAGTCCAGGCAGGATGGAGTGGATGGAGAAAAGTTTCAGAAAAGGGTGTCAGCAAAGGTCAAAGGAAAAAAATACAGGACTGGTGAGCCCAGTTGTGTTTTATGACCTGGAGACAGAGACATGAACAAAAAGACAGAGGAAAGAACTGCAAGTGGCAGAAATGAAGATGTTGAGGTTCTCCTTAGGAGTGACAGGAATGTATACGATTAGGAATGAGATCATCAGAGGTACACAGGTTGAAAAACTGGGAGATAAAGTTTAGAGAGGACAGACTGAGATAGTTTGGACATGTCCAGAGGAAGGACAGTGGGTATATTGGTAGAAGGATGTTAGAAATGCAGCTGCCAGGAAAAAGACCACAAGGCAATATATGGACACGGTTAGAGAGGAAATGGAGGTAGATAGAGCGAGGACAGAGGATGCAGAGGACAGAGTAACACTGAGGAAGATGACTTACTGTGGTGACCCCTGAAGAAGACAAAGAAGAAGAATTACATCAAATATTTTGCTAAAAACACATAATTCATTCTATCGGTTAATGGCAAAGTTGTAAACACAGTTCCCTCATGATCTTAAGGCACTATGTCGTAGATAAGTCCCAGCTTTGTGCACATCAATTATTAACAAAATATCTGGAAATGTCATAGTTATTGCACATTTTGTGTTTATAATTGTTTTTTTAGGGCAGCCATCATGAATTAGATTGACTCCAAAAGTCAATCAACGATAAATGTACAGTTAGTGATTATCTTCTGAAAGGTTCACTAGAATCTAATCACCAATTCATGAGATAATTGTAATAATAATAATAATAATAATAATAATAATAATGAATTCAATTTATAATGCACTTTTCATTAATGAAAATCTCAAAGTGCTACAAAGTGCAACAGAATTAAATGTCAATAAAACAAGTAATAAAACAAGTAAAATCAATAACAGTATCAACTAAGATCAAAAGTAGAATCATGAGGAGGTAGAGTATGCTCGGTTGAAAAGAAAGGTCTCCAAGCCGCTCATAAAGTCAACCACAGACAGTGGGGCTCTCAGACAGTCAGGAAGTGGTACTACAAACACACACCCCTCTCTCCACACACACACTGCCTTTGCATTTGGTGGCAGGCAGTGGTGGGCAACGCTAATCAAAAAATTAGTTCCACAATTTCTAAAACGCTTATTATTTTTTTTAGGTCCACAATTTCAAAAGCACAAATTTCTTATGAAAATTAGGGGAAGCTATTCCAATCCGCTATTTATATTCGACAATTGGTAGCCGGCAGTGTTATGCAATATTTGCACTACACTGCCAACTGAAAAGTAACTAAAATGATCCTAAAAGGATTGTAATGGACCTACCCAGGGTCAAACTAAGGTTTTTGAACTGTCCAGTGATGACCTTTACTGACCTCTCAGTAAAGCAAGACATTTACTACAAAATCATTCATTTAGCTGTAATCTGATAAATATAGTCACCAAAAGAGACTATTTCTATCTTTGATTTTAGGCTGATGTGATCAAAAGAATAACTTTTGTCATTTTCATGATGTGTGCTTTTAAGCTGTGTTATTCTGTAAGAGTTTAAACTGTGTTCACTGCTGTGTCAAAGGTGCAGTCTCGGGTCACAGAGACCGGACGGTTTTGTTTAGAAACTCAGAGGACAGTAATCCGTTGTTTTTCATGAAAGGGCTCCAGCTTGCTGTGCCTTTCCCTAAACAAATCTCTCTCTGCTCTGGCTGTAACCTTGGGCCTGATAAGGCAAGTTCACTCCTCTCTTTGTTCCTGCTTTTTAAGTTCTAACTGTGCGAGAACGCTTCAGAGTTTCTGGGAGCTTCGAAAGATGATGTGAACCTTCCAAAGAGCTGAATGACCACAAGTCACGCGCTAAGGACTCGTCATCCAGCTGGGACTGATAACATGTTGTTATGGGTCCACTTCGAACAAGCGTAAGCTCAAGAACTTTGTTTATTCCTTCCTGGAATAAGTTTATCTTGAAGTCAGAGGCCTGAAGCTGACATATTCTCTGATGACCAAGCGAAAACCAGGAGACGTTGGAAAACGTAAACCAGAACCCTGCTTGAAGGTATTGTACTGGTTCCCACAAGGACCCGTGCATCTGAAAAGCTACAAGGTCTTCCCTCTTACCGGGCCGTCGTCAAAAGGTAAAGAGCTGTTTACAAAACGTACCTGGATTTTAGCAGAAGTCGGAGGAGAAGTGTCACTCTGGTATCATGCTCACGATAATTTCTTCTTAAATCTTTCCTCCTACTCTTTCCCCTCTCTATCTAAGCTGGAAACTATAATTAAGCTGAAGAGCCCACAGACTAAATATGTTAACATCCAATATTGAAGTCTGTTGTGTTGAATTTAAGTGTGCTGACGTTTTAAATTGAAAGAAAGTGAAATCATGTCAATCAAGTGTAATGGTGTTAATTTAGTTGATTCATTTTAAATAAATGATAGTGTCTCTTTGACATATCAAACTAAGTCAATGTCCATTGTCACTTAATGGCTCTGTTTATTTATCCATCATAAAGATCACAGAAATATTGGGTAAACTGAAAAAGAACAGAATCCGTGAATTTACTATTCAATCTGAATAAGTAAATTAATTAAGGTAAAGAGGTCAGTATTAATATTGACCTCCTCATAATTCTTACATCTGGTGGCCTCGTACGTGGTTCTGAAAGTTTATTGATATCTGTGGTCTCAGTCATGAACTGTAACGTCATGTTTGCATAAAAGGATCCAAGTTTTAAACTCTGAGGATAATGATTTTGGCTGGAAGTGTTCAAAGCAGGCAGATTCTGCATGTTTTTATCATTTGAAGCTGTGAGATTTTTATTGTTTCAACTCTGTTAGACGCTGTTGGAAGCATTCAGGTGAAGTTTTGTCAGCCGTGGTCTGTGGGGGTCCTGGTCCTGTTCGGTCCAGCTCACGCAGACTCCTGTACAAGGCTTTGTTTGACCGCCGAGTCAAAAGCCTGAAAGCTATAATTTAACATCTACAAGATTGCTGTTGTGGTGTTTTACGTGTTAGAGCAGGTCATAGAAGCATATTACTGTTAGAACGTAGTCGGATAGTGGTTCTGTTCAGACCCGATTTCTGCTCCATGAAAAAGTGGACCGGAACCGACCTTGACGCGCTCCGAGAGAGTCCGTGTTTGTTCAACAGCTGCAGTGCTGTGTTACTGAGCGTAACTAAGTTGGCCTGTCTAGGTGTGTTCGCCGCATGTTTCAGGATTTTGGAAAGTTATTTGTAGCGTTTGAGTTGTTTTAAGAGTCCATAAAGTTGTGGTCTGCTGTGCTAAGGTAACGTTACAGAGCTACGTGTCCTAGTACACGTTTGTTTATGAGCTGTGATTGGATGAACGAGAGCTGTGAACTGTCAATCACTCTCGTAGCGAACGCTGATTTGCTGATTTGGGAACGCACGCCGTTGCGACCAACCCACTTTGTCGTCATTTCCGGTACTACATTGGTTGAAGGTAAGAAAACTACATTCACCATGGTTGCTTGGGAAAAGGACTACAAGCGCTGTGATTGATTGGATAACGTCACGTATCTGTTTAGCGAGCTCCGCCTCGCTCAACGGAAGCTGGTGACGCGCTGCGTCGACCCGCCTACTTGTGTCGTCATTTCCAGGTGCACTTTCGGGTGACAAGCAGTTCATCAACTCACAGGACAGACTGAGATTTCACTGAGAGTTTAAACACTCATTTCAAGCCATCTAAACTGTCTAACAACATAGATTTGTCTCTGACAAGACCGCAGTTCGAGCGTTTATCACGAACATACTAGAAACTAACTCTAAAAGGTAGTTTTCAGTTAAATACTGAATGAAATAAATCAGTCTCCACGTGATAAATATAGACTCAAAGCTGCCCCCTGTTGGTTAAAAGACGTTGACAGATGAGTTTTCTCAAAAACATCATAAAAAAGTCAGCATTTTTATGGTGAATTACCAGCTTTTAAAATGGTTCTGTACGCAAACAAAAACTCCTGGTTATTCTAAATACAAATTTTAGTATAACAGAGGTACAGACACACAATTTGTGCTTGTTTTAAATACTGAAGAGATTTAAAATAACACTCAAAACAGCAATTTTTATTTGATTTTCAAATTAAATGAAAAAAAAAATGATGGAGAACAGAGCATTTCCACATTGAGATCTTCACATCTCTGAATTTTAAACAGAATTGTTGTACATCTGTACACTTTTAGTTAAAAAATTTGCATGTTTAACGTTTTTTTGTGTACAATTAATGACTCCAGTTTATTTTAAATAAAAAGTTTAAAATAACAAACAAAATTACATGTTTCACTCCAGATAACTGCGGCAACTCAAAAGGTTTTACTGAAACTGAAATACATTCTCTTGGTGCAAAATAAAACAAAATCTGCTAACATTTTAGTGTTAACATTGCATTTATTTGTAATCTTTAAAAAGGCGTTTGAGTGAAAGACAGAAAACATTAAGCGTGGTTTAATAGTAATTGTTTTAAAAAATAGGTCTATTAAGTTAATACGGCCACGAGGGCTTAACTTACCATATGTTTCATTGCAGGTAAAACCTAAAATAAATAAAAAGGTACTGAATGAATGAAAGACTTGTTTATAGATTACTGGAATAAACCCAGGAAGCTGTTTTAGTTAAATAACTCACCGCTAAGAAAGCATTTATTTGCATACACTATAATAAATACCGTCTTATTGATTCAAACAAAATCAAAACTAAAAGATGGGAGATAACAATTATGATGAAGCTTTACAGCTGCTCACAGCAAAGCTTGAATTGTTGAGGCATAATAACATTCGCAGAAGAGAAATTTTTCAACAAGAAAAACTTAAGTTAAAACATGAGATCAAACAAAATCAAAACAAAAAGATGGGAGATAACGATTGTGATGAAGCTTTACAGCTGCACACAGAAATACTTGAATTATTCAGGCAAGATAACATTCGCAGAAGAGAAAATTTTCAACAAGAAAAACTTGAGTTAAAAAGTGAGATTGAGCAATTAAAAAGAAAAATAAAACGGCGTGCTATAAATGGTTTTGATGTTCGTCAACTCCCTGACCCGATCTGGTTAAAAACAAAACCAGAGCGTGAACTACATTACCAAGAAAAGGTCAAATCCCACTCGCTGGAGCTGGAAGGGACAAGTTCATCAACTCCCTCTCCTAATAAAGGCGAGAAGAAACATGTTTTTCAAACTCACAAACCACGTAGTGAAGATGCCCGCTGGAACAATGAGCCGGAGTGGCTCAGACAAGACCCAGAGTACATAAAACGATTTCAAAGGGGGGGCGCACGTCCTAAAGATAAGAAAGATGGTCACAAAAGTATACCATATCACAAAAGGGGGTCCGAACAGGAACCCCCAGTTCAAGGACAAGCTCCTCCTGCCCCTGCACTGCGGACTGGACAGTCCGGGAGTAGCAAAAAATCGCAGAAGTTCCAGAAAAAAGGGAACATACCTCTAAGCTCTGAGGAGATAGTGGACATAAGTTGGTTGTTTGAAAACTTGAATGATACAGAGGATGACCAAACTGGTACAATGAGTGACCTTGTCTTTGATAACTCAGAGCACATGGATAACTCAGCGCACACTACTACCAACATTGCCATGGATGTTGACAGCAAACCAATTGCTGACACACAACAACATCCTGAAGGTCATGATGCTGACAGCGAACAAGATGCTGACAGTAAACAAGATTACACAGACAGAGTCACACGTGAACAGAAACGTGGGACAAGACCTGTGAGGTTTCTGTGTAACTTTATACAAAGGGGGGTGGCTAAGAAAGCTTACCTGCCTATCACACTGGAAGGTGTCCTTGAGCGTGAAGCCCTCCTGGATGGCAGTTCTGATATAACTATTATGTCGGCCAAGCTGTTCAAGGGAGTTTCTGGGAGCTTCGAAAGATGATGTGAACTTTCCAAAGAGCTGAATGACCATCCAGTCACGCGCTAAGGACTCGTCATCCAGCTGGGACTGATAACATGTTGTTATGGGTCCACTTCGAGCGTAAGCTCAAAAACTTTGTTATTCCTTCCTGGAATAAATTATCTTGAGCCAAGAAGCCACGACTGTCACGACTTCTGCCGACGAAAGCGAGTATCACCGACACCGACAAGGTAAACACGCGTGGAGTCCAGCTTGGACTTGCGGGACCGACGACTCGTCAGTCTAAAGTTGACCACAGCTCTTTACCAGAACCAAGGCGGACGTCTTAAGGTAAAGGAGCAGCTGTTTGCTTGCTGGAGGTGTGATGATATCTTAGCTGGACGCGTACGGAAGAGTGTCATCTGGTTTCATAAATGCAAGATAAACTTCCTCTCTTAACCTCCCAATTCTTCTTAAATCTTTCCTCCTATCTTTTTCCCTCAATTCTAAGCTGGAAACTATTTTAAGCTGAAGAGCCCACAGACTAAATATGTTAACATCCAATATTGAAGTCTGTTGTGTTAAATTTAAGTGTGCTGACGTATTAATTTGAAAGAAAGTGAAATCATGTCAATCAAGTGTAATGGTGTTAATTTAGTTGATTCATTTTAAATAAATGATAGTGTCTCTTTGACATATCAAGCTAAGTTAACGTGTCCATTGTCACTTAATGGCTCTGTTTATTTATCCATCATAAAGATCACAGAAATATTGGGTAAACTGAAAAAGAACAGAATCCGTGAATTTACTATTCAATCTGAATAAGTAAATTAATTAAGGTAAAGAGGTCAGTATTAATATTGACCTCCTCATAATCCTTTACATCTGGTGGCCCGTACGGGGACCATGAAAGGGCTCCAGCTTGCTATGGATGTTGACAGCAAACCAATTGCTGACACACAACAACATCCTGAAGGTCATGATGCTGACAGCGAACAAGATGCTGACAGTAAACAAGATTACACAGACAGAGTCACACGTGAACAGAAACGTGGGACAAGACCTGTGAGGTTTCTGTGTAACTTTATACAAAGGGGGGTGGCTAAGAAAGCTTACCTGCCTATCACACTGGAAGGTGTCCTTGAGCGTGAAGCCCTCCTGGATGGCAGTTCTGATATAACTATTATGTCGGCCAAGCTGTTCAAGGAGCTGAGGACCGCCGCTAACGGTGTTGACAGGCAAATACCCTTTGAGAAATGTGCTATTGAGCTACAGGGTCTCGCAGAGACGAGAACAACCCTAACAGCTATGGCTATGGTTCACATGCAGATTGGCGAAATGACAATACACCACCCGGTGTACGTGTCTAAACTTGACTCATTCCCATTTTTGGTTGGCCAAGATTTTATAAACCGCTTCAACGCGATTATAGATTATGGTCGACGGAAAATGTGGAGCACAGTGAGAAAACCCCTGCCAATAAAAGTGCCTCCTAGTTGTGATACAGACTGCCTAACCGCAGGTACCGCAAAGGACACACGGGACGCCTCATCCAAGGACAAGAGCCCGGTAAGTGAACCTTCAACTACAGGTGAGTCAGAAGAGACCCAAAAGTTGGACCAAACTCTGGCCCAACAAGAGAACCTCCTCTGTGAGCTGACACATTCAGCACTCCCTGACCACTGCCTACCACAGGTAGTGAAAGGTGTTGAGATCCAAGGATCCCACACCGAAGACGCTGTACTGTCCTCTGGGACAGGTAATTCGGCAATCAACCAAGCTTTCAATGAAACCTTGGTTCAAGGGCATCTGAGTCCAGAAAATGACAGTCAACCAAACGCTGACAGTCACTTGGACATCATTGTTGCAGACTACGAGGACCCCTCTTCAGACAAGAAGGGGGCAAACTCACATTACCTACCACAGGTAGAGAAAGGTGTGGAGATCCAAGGACCCCACACCGAGTTTGCTGTACTGTCCTCTGGGACAGGTAATTCGGCTATCAGCCAAGCTTTCGATGAAACCTTGGTTCAGGGACATTTGTGTCTAGAACTAGTCAGAAATGACATAGTTTTTACAGACTCAAAGAGCCTCTCTTCAGTCAAGAAGTGGGAAGACACACACAACGACAGTGACCCGTCGCAGTCTGTACAATCAGACACACCTGCGACTGCGCCGACAGTTGTGACACACCTGAATTACACGGAAAGAGGTAAACGTAAGAAGATACGTTGGCCAAAACCTAAACGATTCCTGTGTACCGTCTTCTCTCAGCTGCGCGAACAGCTTAAACTAAACGGTGGCATCCTAACTTGTGCCCATGGACGGACGTCCTCACCTGTGTTCGTGGTCCCCCATGACCAAAGGGGGGTGATGTTAGGCCATGCCAAAGACAAAGATTTGAATGTACACCTCAGAAACACTTTTGCTTTCGCCCAGAAAAACCTGGAAAGATCCGCTGAAGGACGTAAGGCGTACTATGACCAGAAGGCCTCTCACAATGAACTCCAAGTGGGAGACAGAGTCTGGTACTATACGTTCGCCCCAGCAACCGGGAAAGGAGGGTCCGAGACCGGAACTCTCGCCCGCAAACTAATGCCCAGGTGGACTGGACCTCATCTGATAACAGACAAAGTGTCCTCAGTCGTCTACGAAATCAAAATCAGCAAAGGCCGCAAAGAGCCAATTGCTAAATGGGTACATCGAAATCAGATCAAACCTTACAAGGCGTTCAATGACTCCACAAAAGACAAAGATCTCACAAACACACCGACTTCATGGGATAATAAGGTCGTCCAAACACAAGTTAGTAAATAAACTAATCAGGTTTAAACTACCGTACTTTCCCACCCTATAAGTCGCATTGTCCAATTTGAACTTAGAAACGCTAAGCCTAAAACCCACAACAAAAAACTAACCTTAACAACCGTTTAAATCCACGAGATTTAATTTGACCTCGGTCATAAAGTTGAGACCTGTTTTTCTTGTGTGTTGCACTTTGGAATCTGACGACAAGAGTGTGTCGAAGCAGTGAAACGTTGTTTCCTTGTTGTTTAGTCATTACTGTTGTCATTAGTTGAGATATTGTTTGGTTCTGAACACTCCCAGCCAAAAAGGTTTTGTATTAACATTGGTTAATGAATGATATGGATTTAACTATGCCAACATGCAGTTCGTTTTGTTAAATCTCAATCGTCGAAGAGTCAATGTAGTTTAAAGCTGCTCAAGGTACAATAAACTACACTGGTCTCATAATTTCTAAATTGAACCGATTCGATCGTTTCTATTCTAGATTACCTATTCATTTTGATGAGTCTCGCCATAGACTTCAAAATTTATTAGGAATACCAAATCCTACGTCGTTCGTCTAAAAGACAACAGACATTTAGATCAAACTATATTTCATTTTTATTTTAGTTTAACCTAAACTAAGTAATGAATGGAGGAATAGTTTGGAATTAGAGGCCTTCGTTACAGAAGCCCTCCAAAATTTTATAGGTACAAATCCCTATATCTAATTTTACAGAATTGATCCACCCCTTAATTGGTAATTGTAGCTGATCTAAACCATGATAGCTTACATACCAGGTGCATATAGGTAAGGCTTAATGTAAAATCCCAATCATAAGCCCACCTTAAAAAACCACATAATTGCATGACACATAGAACCAGAGTGGCACTGACTGGAAACCAACCAGCCACCAACCATCGATGTGGGGACCTGCAGCTCCAACGCTTGGTCTTCAACCTTCATCCAAGGGTCGCCTCCTCTGCGTCAATCGAGGGATCCCCTCTACATGCTGATTATGAAAACAATTGTTGCTGATCAATCAACAAAACTAATCGTTGGGGATTTACTGCTGTGGAATTACCGCTGTGGATTATAAGACTTTGCTTTCCAAGGGATCACAGACTTTGTTTTCCAAGAGTTAACAGACTTTGTTTTCCAAAGGATTAAAAGCTTTTCGCAATGGGATTACCTCCGAACAGTATGGAATTTCAAAAACTTTATGGGATTATAATTTTTGATTTTTCTTTTCCACTTGCTGGATTACTTCAAGATCAAAGACAGTTCAAGGTTTCCTTTCGTGTTGGACCCCATCCCCAAGGACTGGCGATGGCTTCCAAAAGGGGGGAGATGTAATGGACCTACCCAGGGTCAAACTAAGGTTTTTGAACTGTCCAGTGATGACCTTTACTGACCTCTCAGTAAAGCAAGACATTTACTACAAAATCATTCATTTAGCTGTAATCTGATAAATATAGTCACCAAAAGAGACTATTTCTATCTTTGATTTTAGGCTGATGTGATCAAAAGAATAACTTTTGTCATTTTCATGATGTGTGCTTTTAAGCTGTGTTATTCTGTAAGAGTTTAAACTGTGTTCACTGCTGTGTCAAAGGTGCAGTCTCGGGTCACAGAGACCGGACGGTTTTGTTTAGAAACTCAGAGGACAGTAATCCGTTGTTTTTCATGAAAGGGCTCCAGCTTGCTGTGCCTTTCCCTAAACAAATCTCTCTCTGCTCTGGCTGTAACCTTGGGCCTGATAAGGCAAGTTCACTCCTCTCTTTGTTCCTGCTTTTTAAGTTCTAACTGTGCGAGAACGCTTCAGAGTTTCTGGGAGCTTCGAAAGATGATGTGAACCTTCCAAAGAGCTGAATGACCACAAGTCACGCGCTAAGGACTCGTCATCCAGCTGGGACTGATAACATGTTGTTATGGGTCCACTTCGAACAAGCGTAAGCTCAAGAACTTTGTTTATTCCTTCCTGGAATAAGTTTATCTTGAAGTCAGAGGCCTGAAGCTGACATATTCTCTGATGACCAAGCGAAAACCAGGAGACGTTGGAAAACGTAAACCAGAACCCTGCTTGAAGGTATTGTACTGGTTCCCACAAGGACCCGTGCATCTGAAAAGCTACAAGGTCTTCCCTCTTACCGGGCCGTCGTCAAAAGGTAAAGAGCTGTTTACAAAACGTACCTGGATTTTAGCAGAAGTCGGAGGAGAAGTGTCACTCTGGTATCATGCTCACGATAATTTCTTCTTAAATCTTTCCTCCTACTCTTTCCCCTCTCTATCTAAGCTGGAAACTATAATTAAGCTGAAGAGCCCACAGACTAAATATGTTAACATCCAATATTGAAGTCTGTTGTGTTGAATTTAAGTGTGCTGACGTTTTAAATTGAAAGAAAGTGAAATCATGTCAATCAAGTGTAATGGTGTTAATTTAGTTGATTCATTTTAAATAAATGATAGTGTCTCTTTGACATATCAAACTAAGTCAATGTCCATTGTCACTTAATGGCTCTGTTTATTTATCCATCATAAAGATCACAGAAATATTGGGTAAACTGAAAAAGAACAGAATCCGTGAATTTACTATTCAATCTGAATAAGTAAATTAATTAAGGTAAAGAGGTCAGTATTAATATTGACCTCCTCATAATTCTTACAAAAATCAAAGGATTGATTTAATACTTTACGTACATATATTCTATTCGGCCACGAAATTAACAAAAAAGAGAATGATCTTTTAATCCCTAAGACCACTTTTAAATCTCAAATACACGGGCGTGTCGCCACCGCATTTATACATAAAAGTAACCAAAATACATAAAACTAACGACTCACCGTCGAGTGGTGGACACAAAACACACAATAAAATCCTCCGGCCGCGTTAATTTGGCTTGAAACAGCGGGGTTCTCTGCGGATTTATCCAAGAAACCCAGCACAACCAGCTAGCCACAGAATTAGCCCCCGAGTTCACCTCTGACCCGGAAGATGTCAAGATGGAATAGTCCATTTTTAGTAGGGGGATACAGAAATCGACCGGTTTTTGTATTGCGTTTTTAATGATCGTTTTCATCGTAACTATAATTATTTTTATGTTAAATGTACATTAACAAGCATGAGCAATGTTAGTGATGTAGGTGACTGGCCGGGGCGGGGCGGGGCCGGGGCCCCTGCTGATTTGGGGCCCCAAGCAACGGCATCATTTGCCTACATGGTAGATCCGTGTCTGTTCTCCCCTCTGCTCCCCCTCCAACCCTCCCTCCTCTCTGCTCTTTACGGTGAGGGAGGGGAAAAAGGCAAAACAAGCAGCTACGGAGCCAGCATAAGAGCCTCTAAATAAGTTTATTCGTTTTTACTGATAGATAATTAGTTATTAGCGGTACTGCATTTTAAATAAAAATAGCACAAATCCGCTTATGAATTATAAAAGTTAGTCACTCCGCTGTTACGTTGACAAAAACGTTAGGTCCGCTGTAAGCGGATTAGCGCATTAGCGGTCCCAAGCGTTCATGTGCCCACCTTTGGTGGCAGGTAATAAAGATAATAATAATAATAATGAATTCAATTTATAATGCACTTTTCATTAATAAAAATCTCAAAGTGCTACAAAGTGTAACAAAGCAAAGATCAAAATAAAACAAGTGATAAAATCAAATAAAATCAATAATAATAATTATCGACTAAGATCAAAAGATAAAATCATGTGGATGCAGATTAGGCTTGCTTAAAAAATAATAAAATAAAACAAGTGATAAAATCAAGTAAAATCAATAATGATATCAGGTAAGATCAAAGATAAAATCATGTGGAGGCAGAATAGGCTTGCTTAAAAAGAAAAGTCTTTATGCCGCTCTGTGGAGCTCTCAGGTCGTCAGGGAGGGAGTTCCACAAGCGGGGGGCAGCCACACAGAATGCTCGGTCTCCCATGGTCCTCAATTTGGTCCGAGGAATATGAAGGAAATTACTGTTCTGTGATCGTAGAGACCGGGTGGATGAATATGGTGCAAGAATGTCCTTTAGATAGTCAGGTGAAGTGCCGTGCAAGCATTGATGGGTAATGAGAGCAGTTTTGTACTGAATTCTGTAGGTGACAGGAAGCCAATGGAGGTTATGGAGAATGGGTGTAATATGTTCAAATTTACGAACTCTCAACAGAATCCTTGCTGCACTGTTTTGAATGTATTGAAGTTTCTGAAGGTTTTTGCCAGGGATACCAATAAACAGGGAGTTGCAGTAGTCGAGCCTGGAGGAGACAAAGGCATGGACGAGTTTCTCAGCATCAGGAAAAGTCAGAGATGGGCGAAGTCTGGAGATGTTTCGAAGATGGAAGAAGCAGGTTTTAAACAGATGCTTAATGTGATTTTCAAATGTAAGATGAGAGTCCATTTTTATTCCAAGATTTGTAACAGAGGTGGAGAGGGGGATGTCTTGACCAGAGAAGGAGATTGTTGTTAAAGTTGATGTTTGTATCTGGTGAGGGGTGCCAATCATTATGGCCTCAGTCTTAGAGCAGTTTAATTGAAGAAAGTTCTGATTCATCCATGCCCTTATTTCCTCCAGGCAGGTAGAGAGGGCAGTGAGTGAAGATGAAGATGGGGATGATGAGGATGCTCCAGTCCTGATGTAAAGCTGTGTATCGTCGGCATAGCAGTGAAAAGAAATGTTGAACTGATTAATAATTTGACCTAAAGGCAGTATGGAAAGGGAAAACAGCAGGGGCCCCAGAACTGACCCTTGAGGGACACCACAGGAGACACCGACCGACTGTCTGGGATGTGGCCAAGACTAATGCTGGGTACCCACTGCACCGGTGTCGGGCGGCTGAAGCGGCCGGTTTACATTCAAAGTCTATGGGGAGATGCGTGGAGTCGCGGCGAACCGTGAAGCGGCGCGTTTTTAGTGATTGAAGCGGCGCGACGGCACGCTGCAGTTCCTTTCCACGCACGCGCGCGTCCAAAGCAACCTACGCGTCGAGCCGCCAACGCCATAAAATTCGATCTCTGGTGGCTCGACGCGTCCAGCAAACAGTCGGGAGAGCCTCTGCTATGTGATGACACAACGACAACGGGACTTTTTTTTAACTTTTTAAACTTACCCAACGAGCCTCCATGAATTGGAACCAAACTCCGGTAAGAAACGTGGCATTTTAAACAGTTGCTCCTGTCCACTCCAGCGTTTGATCACCCCAAGCATAAAAAACGTTTTAATCTCAACAAAGACTGTCCGAGATGCAGTTCGGCTCGTAGAAAACCCACTCCAGTAGGAGTGGGGGGTCACGTGTTGCTGATTTTATCTGCCAGCAGCATGAAAACACAACAACTGATGACCCTCTGCCTCCCCCTAGTGCGCGTCATCAGACACGTCCCGGTGGGTGCCTGGCATCAGTGACAAGCGGCCAAAAGGGGGCGGCAGGAGCGTTCTGACAATTTAGGTGGGGACCAGGCATAACACATTCCAGCCTATCGGAGAGGAAAGATTTGAACCAGTCCTGGACAGTGTCACAGAGACCAACCTCCACATGAAGACGGTGGAGGAGGATATTATGGTCCACAGTGTCGAAAGCTGCAGTGAGGTCAAGGAGGACAAGGATGGAGGGAGAACCAGTGTCAGCAGCCATGAGGACATCATTTGTAACTCTCAGCAATGCCGTCTCAGTACTGTGAGCTGCACGGAAGCCAGACTGGAACTTCTCATACAGAGAGTGTTGTTGTAGGTGGTCCTGCAGCTGAGCAGCAACTGCTTTTTCCAGCACTTTAGACAGAAATGGGAGGTGGGAAATTGGGCGGTAATTAGAAAAAATGTCGGGATCCAAATTAGATTTTTTCAGAAGAGGCCTAATGATGGCAGTTTTTAGAGGCAGTGGAACATGACCAGATTGTAGAGACTGATTTATTATTTGTGTGATCAATGGGCTAATTGCAGAGTGATTGGATTTTATGAGAGACGAGGGGAAGGGATCCAGGGCGCAGGATGAAGGCTTCATTTTCTTGATGATGGCCTCCACCTCACTCTGAACAACTTCATCAAAGCTGCTCAGGGACCCAGGATGCAGACGGGTAGATGGTAAACGAAGATCAGGGAGGTTGTGGAGCTGAGATCTGATAGTGTCAACTTTGTTTTTAAATGATGAAAGGAACAGGTTGCATTTTTGAACAGATTCCTCAGGAGTTTGTTTAATGGGATTAAGCAGATGAGTTATTGTGGAGAAGAGCTGTTTAGAGTTACCAGGGCAGGTGTTGATGATGTTGGAATAATATTTGGAGCGTGCTTCTTTAAGAGAATAGGCGTACGCTTTCTGATGTTCTTTGTATGCCTGCTTATGTACAGAGAGACCAGATGATTTTACACGTCTCTCAATAGCACGGCCAGTTGCCTTCATCCTGCGCAGCTCATCAGTGGACCAGGGGGATGAACGGGAGAAAGACACCAGTCTTGTCTTCAAGGGAGCATGTAGGTCCAGAAGCTCTTGGAGAGATCGTTGTAGTAATCCACAGAGTCATTTGCAGATGAATGATTGACAACGGCCAGGGCGTGAAGATCATCGGACAGAACATCAGGGGAAATGTTTTTAAAGTCCCGGAACTGGATAGGTCATTTTGCGTTTGAAGCAGGCGAAGTTGAAGGCACTTCCAAGGAGATGACACGGTGGTCCGAGACACCCAGGTCATATACAGACAAGTTATTGATGAGTACAGTGTCTGTAATCACCAGTACATGACCAAGTTTTTATATCCATGCTTATTATTCAAATTATTGTATTATTAAAATGTAGAAGCACTTTGGCAAACATGGTGCAGCACCACCACCTGGTGTTACTGGGAGCCGGGAGGGGAGAGAGAATGTTTTCATATTGAGTCACCTAAACCAGTGGTTCTCAAACTGGGGTTCCCAGACTCAAAGGGGTCTGCTACCTGCTGCTTGGAGGTTCCCCCCCCCCTTTTATTTTTTAACAAGCATGTAAATGTTTTTAAAAACCCATTAGAATGCAGGAAATCACATCTACTTTATTCAAAATTTTCTGGGGGAGGACTCCCAGACCTCCTCGCAAACCCTCCCACTATTTGCGTTCCAGCATCGATTGATTTACATATGAAGCCCTGTTACTTGATATGACCACTGCTGATGAGATTCTGTTCAGGTATATGAAAAGAATTTTTTGTAATAATTTGAAGAAGTGGTGATATATTTATGTTCATTAAGTGAATAGGTGAAACTTTTCCCCCTTTGTAAGGAATCCCTGAACCCAAAAAGTTGAAGAACCCCTGAGCTAATCTACTTAAAGGTCCACTGACATGATTTTTCTACAATTCATAAAATTGCTCAAAATATATATATATTATCATTTAAATATGTTCGTTTTTGCAAACAAAATGATAAATCACTTTAATTTTGCTTTAAAAGTGATTTTGAACTTCAAGCCGTGTTTAATCATGGGAAATCCGATTACACGCGAACGCACCATCTGTGACGTAGTGTGCAGAGTGTGAGGCAGAGGGCTCTGGTCTCTTTAATAGCGGACAATTTAAAACCCGACGAATTTATCAATCTATGTGAAGATTTGAGCTATTTGTCTTCATTTTGGGAAGCAGAAAATAGTTTGGGTGATGGAACAAGAAACAACAGGATCTAATTTAGGTCTGATGCTGTATCAGACTTACCTTCATGTGGAGCTGCTCACGATCACAGGTGAGGACGTCCGTCCATGGGCACAAGTTAGGATGCCACCGTTTAGTTTAAGCTGCTCGCGCAGCTGAGAGAAGACGGTACACAGGAATCGTTTAGGATTTGGCCAACGTATCTTCTTACGTTTACCTCTTTCCGTGTAATTCAGGTGTGTCACAACTGTCGGCGCAGTCGCAGGTGTGTCTGATAGTACAGACTGCGACTGGTCACTGTCGTTGTGTGTGTCTTCCCACTTCTTGACTGAAGAGGGGCTCTTTGAGTCTGTAAAAACTGTCATTTCTGACTAGTTCTAGACACAAATGTCCCTGAACCAAGGTTTCATCGAAAGCTTGGCTGATAGCCGATTTACCTGTCCCAGGGGACAGTACAGCAACCTCGGTGTGGGGTCCTTGGATCTCCACACCTTTCTCTACCTGTGGTAGGTAATGTGAGTTTGCCCCCTTCATGTCTGATGAGGGGTCCTCGTAATCTGCAACAATGATGTCCAAGTGACTGTCAGCGTTTGGATGACTGTCATTTTCTGGACTCAGATGCCCTTGAACCAAGGTTTCATTGAAAGCTTGGTTGAATGCCGAATTACCTGTCCCAGAGGACAGTACAGCGTCTTCGGTGTGGGATCCTTGGATCTCAACACCTTTCACTACCTGTGGTAGGCAGTGGTCAGGGAGTGCTGAATGTGTCAGCTCACAGAGGAGGTTCTCTTGTTGGGCCGGAGTTTGGTCCAACTTTTGGGTCTCTTCTGTCTCACCTGTAGTTGAAGGTTCACTTACCGGGCTCTCGTCCTCGGATGAGGTGTCCCGTGTGTCCTTTGCGGTACCTGCGGTTAGGCAGTCTGTATCACAACTAGGAGGCACTTTTATTGGCAGGGGTTTTCTCACTGTGCTCCACATTTTCCGTCGACCATAATCTATAATCGCGTTGAAGCGGTTTATAAAATCTTGGCCAACCACAGAAATGGGAATGAGTCAAGTTTAGACACGTACACCGGGTGGCGTAGTGTCATTTCGCCAATGCTGATTAACACTGAAGAACCCTCATTTGCTGATTAACACTGAAGAACCCTCATTTTGGTTATGTTTTATGCATTTTCTATAACGTATTATGTTAAAAACTAAAATCTGTACTGTCATTTTAAGAGCGCTTTGTTATGACATACTGTGCGCCGTCTGGATCTCAGCTGGCAGCACGGCTGACTGATAGGAGGCAGGGTGTTATTGTTGCTCTTGGTTAAGCTTACCTTTATTAATTATATAACATAAACATAAGCACATGCAGTTGTAAATGTTTAAATGTGTAAAAACACACACAGGAGTAATTTTTCTGACAACATAAGAGCGTTTTTCCGTAGTTTAGAAAAGACATTGTTATTACTATTGGTGATGGTGTAAGTCAGGAATACTGTCAGGAACAAGAAGTTGACCTCAGAAAGCCTTAGAAAGAGCAGGTAGTCATGTGCACAGAGCTACAGAAGCATATTTTGAGTGTTCCCTTTTGTGCTGTCTCAGACAATGAAAAAACTTAATAAAACCTACATCAGTTCTTCTACACAATGCAACTCTTACACACTTGATAATCTTTAAGCAAAATCATTAACTTACATTCCCTATTCTGTTCCAGTCCAGAAAAATGCTCATCTTGAGAACTTCAAACATTCACTATTCAAATCCCTCAGTGACAGAGAAATCCGCAAACGTTGGTTAAGTATTGTAACCCCAGATTCTATGAATATAAGCGCAGCCCTTTAGGCCATTCGCTAGTGGGTAATATCCCTCCGCACCGCGCGCGCACTGAAAACTTTAGTTCACGCCCACCTGCTGTGGGTGGGCCTCACCGGTCGTATAAAATACGGCTAGACCAGTTAAACGGTTCCCAAAATAGCTTACATTCAGCCATTCAGGAACAAGTGATGCCCAGGGCCTAAAGGGTTGCGTTTATATTCATAGAATCTGGGGTTACAATATATAACCAACGTTCTATTTCATATAAGTTCCGCCCTTTAGGCCATTCGCTAGTGGGTTAAAGGATTGAGCAGGATGTAGTCTATGCCTCACTTGGTCCATTCAGACACCAAAACAAAGCAACTGCGCGCATAACACGTTTTCCACTCAGCCTCCTGTGGGCGTAATTACGCGCTCCATACATAATAGTGCGCCAGAGAATGATCTCTGGTGAAGGAAGGGCTGAGATAACAGACCTGCAGACCTGCAACTGCGGGCTGAAACAGACACAAACCTGTGCTGAAAAACCATGAACAACGCAGGTCAATGCTTCATCACTCAGTCTTTTGTGTGCGTATTTGTGCATAACGTGAAATAGCGCACCATGAATGAACCCTGAAGAGAGGGGAAAGAACTGAGAGAAGAAATCTGCTACAGAGAACAAAACAGTGAGAAGGGCAGGTCGGAAACTGCCTCACTCAGCCGTCTCTATGCGTAATTACGCATGCCATGCGCAACAGCGCACCAGAGAGAATGAATGAACTCTGGTGAAGGGCCAGAGGCTGAGGGAACATGTCAGTAACATCAGCAGTCATGAACTGTGACTGATAATAAAAAACATCTGACATTGCGTCTGCTTGCAGACAAATGTGAGCTCCGGTCAAAAAACCCATGAGACTTTAAATAGTCATTCTGACAGAAATCTGAGGACAGAATGAGTCATGGAGAAGGTGGAAGCATCACGTAAATAAAAGTGAATAAATGAGCATGGTGATACCCACGTTGCCGTCGTACAAATGTCCTCCACTGACATCCCTCCATGCAGGGCCATGGAAGACGAGAAACCCCTTATGGAATGGACACAATGATTATCTGGATGATCCCTTCCAGATGATCTATAAGCCTCCGAAATAGCCTCACATAGTCAGTGTGAAAGACGCTGAGTGGATAGGGAGCGTCCTGCTGAACTGTCTCTGTAATGCACAGACGCTGGGAGCGGCGCAGTGTAGCCGTGCGCGTCACGTAAATGGAGAGCACGTGCACGGGGCAGAGGAGGTGAGACGTTACCTCCTCAGACTCATGAGGAAGAGGGTGAAAATCGTCCAAAGTAATCGTTCTTGATTTGAATGAACTGGTTATGCATTTCGGGGTGAAAGCAGGATTGGGACGCAGCATGGTTGAGCTGCCGTCAGGTTGGATCCTAAGGTATGAGGGAGCAACAGATAGGGCAGACATGTCACTCACTCTCTTTGCAGATGTCAAAGCCAGTATGCTGGTGTAGATTCTCAGTCATCCAGGACATGATAAAATCAAAAAAGGCGTTCAATACAGAACAACTGGACTTTATTTGTAACAAACAAGACGTTTCGCTCATCATCCGATAAGCTTTCTCAATTGGAGACTGTGAGAGGGAGAGAGAAGTTATAAGCAAGCTGGGCCACTGGAGCACACCAAACTAGGTAAATTGGAAGCTAACACACACACATACTTGGGATAACACGTGCCTGTGACCCATTCAAAGTTCAGTGTGTGTCTTGTTTGTTACAAATAAAGTCCAGTTGTTCTATATTGAACGCCTTTTTTGATTTTGGTCAAAGCCAGTAGTAGGACTGTTTTAAAAGACAGAAAAGGCTCGAACAGAGCTTTAATCAGGGCACGTAAAACCAATGTTACGTCCCACTGAGAGGCGAGTGGACGTGTCATAGGCATGTGCCTTCGCACACCTTTCAGAAAACGCTTCATCAGTGGGTGATTAAAGGCTGTTCTGTCACCGAAACCTTCATGACAGGAAGAAATAGCAGTAGCATAAGTTTTATTGTGCTGAACGTTAAATTTCTGTCCATTAGTTGCTGCAGAAATGACAGTAGGCAACCAATCTGACATGAGGTGGCCTCCACGCCGTTCTCTGCACACCAGCGCCGAAAAGCTGCCAACTTTGATGTGTAAAGCGCTGTGGTAGACGCAGCTCGTACATCCTGGATTGTTCATACCACATCTGGAGCGAGACCCATGTTTACTAGGCGGACCAGTTACGTATCCAGACCCAGAGGTGCTGACCTATTTCCGGGTAGTGCATGATCGCCCCTCCCGCCTAGAGGAGCGTATCCTTCCTCCATGGGAGCTTCCACGGCCTGCCCGATACCAGCTGCTACAGGTTCGGGAACCATGAAGCATTCTTTCACTCGGGGGCTACGAGGATGAGTGACGGCCCCTCTTCCCGGACTCGATCCAGCACGCATGGAATGAGCGGAACCGGGGGAAAAGCGTTTTAACAGATTTTTTCGCCACGGACTATGCGCAGAAGCATCCACTCCTAGTGGTAGGTTGTCCTGTAGACTCAGCGAGAACCACAGGTGACACTGAGCATTCTCTCGTGTGCGAACAAATCCACTTTCGCCCGCCCGAATCTGGTCCAGGTCTGAGAAACCAGTTCGGGGTGGAAGGTCCTATCCCTGTGGCAAGGGCCGCCCCTCTGTTCAGGACGCCGGGATGTACACTGCTCTGATCAAAAGCAGGTGTTGTTGTGCCCAGTACAGCAGCTGTCTCGTGACATGCAGCAGCTGAGCTGACCGGACACCTCCCTGGCAATTGATGTACGTTGCTGCCACCTTGTCGTCGGTGTGGATCAGTACATGCTGATTCTGTAGCAGGGAAGCAAAGTGCTGTAACGCTTTTAAAACTGTCAGTAGCTCGAGCACGTTTATGTGATAAGACGTGTGAGCTGGCCAACGTGCTCCTACAGTCTGAGACAGACATGTCTCGTCCCAACCTGACAGAGACGCGTCTGTGAATACTGAAATGTGTGACGTTGGTTTGCTGATGGGGACTCCCTCCGACAGGAGGGGCTTTCCCAATGACGTAGGTCGGTTCCCACAGAGGGGGGAACAGAGATCATTTGTCTCTTCTGTCACACAGGATCTATGCGCAGATGGACAAACCACCTCTGCATCCATATCATATTCAACAAATCGAGTTTTATGACCACGTGTGCATCTGACATCCCCAAGAGGCGCATGACGGTCAGGGCTGTCACAACTTTTCCGGGTTTGACACGGCTGAGCTCAGCTGTCAAAGCGTCAGCTCTCTGCTATGATAAGCGAGTTCTCATTATGCTCGAGTTCAGCTCCACTCCCAAATAAACGATCACCTGCGACGGGAGAACAGAACTTTTGTCCCAGTTTACAAAAAAACCCAGGTTTAACAAATGTTTTGCCAAAACTCTGGTCTATGTGGCTGCTTCCTCTCTGGACCATGCTAACAGGAGCAGGTCGTCCAGGTAAAAAATAATTCTCATTCCTGCTGTGCATAACGGCTGGAGAACCGTCTCCATGCATTTGGAGAACGTGCAAGGTGCCAGGGAATAGTCGAAAGGCAATCTGTTGTACCGGTACGCCACCCCCTTGAATGAGAAGCGCAGGAACTTCCTGGTTTTTTTGAATGATGGGAACATGGATGATGGGAACATGAAAGTATGCGTCCCGCAAGTCTATGCTGGTGAACCAGTCGTTCTGATGAACGTTCTGCAGCAGCTGTTTTATTGTCATCATGTGAAACTGTCTCTCCATAATCTATTTGTTGAACATTGACAAATCGAGGATGGGTCTCATCCCTCCTGTTTTTTTGGGCACTAGGAAGTAACGGGAATAAAAACATGTGTTTTCCTCTCTGTCGCGGAGTCTGGAGATTACATTTTTCACCAGGAGTTCCTGAACTTCTGACTGGAGGGACGAGGTCTGTTCTGGGGATGATAGAACTGTCTCTATAATCCCTCTGAACGTCAGGGAAGGGGCTGCAAACTGTAATGAACAGCCCTTGCTTATTAGTTTGTTCATCCATTTGTCCAATGAACATACTCGTTGCCACTCTACGTAACGCTCGGAGAATTGGCGTGCGTGACTTTGTCATGCCATGGATGTCATGGACGTTAACCATTTTAAAGCCCTTACGGCCGTCACCCGACACGGTTCTGTTTGACCGAGGGTGACCCAAGGAGGGCTCAGCTCGAAAGGGTTGTATGCACGTCTCTGTGCTACGTTTAGGTTGCAGGCCCACGTCAGAGCTTGTGTGAACTGGCATGCATTGAGTGGGGGCGTTGACACTTTTGTGAGTAATGCGCTGCTCTAGAGGCGGTTCATGCTGCTGCTTTTGAGTAGCACGTTTCCTGTTGCGCTCAGGCTGCGGGCTTACATCAGAGCTGAGGTGAGCCGGCGTGCACTGAGGAGAGGCGTTGTCACTTTTGTGAGTGACGCGCCGCTTAGGAGGTGGTTCATGCTGCTGCATTTTTGCAGCACATTTCCTGTTGCGCTCAGGCTGCGGGCTTACATCAGAGCTTGTGTGAGCCGGCGTGCACTGAGGAGGGACGTTGTCACTTTTTTGAGTGACATGCCGCTTTAGAGGAGGTTGCTGTGGGTGTGTTATGGCACATTTTCTCCTGCTGCGCTGTGAGCGAGCAAGAGCTGCAGGAAGAGACACCGGTTCTTGCAGAGAGCGAGGGGCTTTGCCTGGATCTGTTTGCTGAGCAGCATCAGTTTTAACTGATATGAAAGAAAAATGCTTTGCAACAAGTTTCGAGCTACAGCGCCTCTTAAACAACTGTTTAGAGGAGGCGGGCTCGTTATTTGTGGGAAGTGTGTGAATCAGAGAAGCCTCTGTGAGATCATTCGGTCTGACAGGCAGGCTAGAAGCAGGTGAGGATCTGCTCTCTGAGTGATGTTTTTGTTTTATTTCAAAACACATCATTAAAACACACACTCCCCCCAAAGAGTCATTTCTTGGACTGTCTTCTCAGCTGGCCCCACGGCTGCGCCTGCTGACATCCTCTGGAGAAGCGCTAAGACGCAGTTGGCTGACG